>PVKM010006198.1:0-45089 GCA_004027735.1 Carollia perspicillata
TTGTTAATATAAAGAGAACAGTTTGTGTGACATCGATGTAACCTAGCAGCCAAGGAGAGTGAACTGGAATGTGCATGTGTGAATAATGATGACTTCATTGTACTAGTCAGTGGGGGCAGTAGACACCATTGAGTGAGTATGTGTACTGGGCCGCCATCACTTCAACATGACTGAAGCTAAAACAATAAATCTGCATCACATTTTGCATTAAGCTTAAACATTCCTCCATGAAACTATTTGGATGATTCAGAAGGCCACAGCTATGGGCAACTGGTGATTGGCAGCCTCATCACAACAATGAGCCCACCCATACATCATGTCTGGAGCAGAGTTTTTTGGCAAAATATCAAATCACCCAGGTGACTCATCTCCCCTACAGCCCAGATTTGGTGCCTTGTGACTTGTGGCTTTTCCAAAAACTAAAATCACTTTTGAAAGGGAAGAGATTTCAGATAGTCAATGAGATTCAGGAAAATATGACAGGGCAGCTGATGGTGATTGGGAGAACTGTGTGAAATCCCAAGGCAAATGAGACGTCATTGTCCTGTGTACCATGTTTCTTGTATCTTGTATCTTCTTCAATAAATGTCTCTACTTTTCATATTACATGGCTGGATACCTTCTGGACAGATCTTGTATATTCACTCCTGTTTCCAAATAGCCTAAAGAAGCCACAGGCAAGTTATATGATCAATCTAAGAGAAAATATTGAAAATTTCCTAGGCTGGTCTGTCTAACACAAAGTCCTCTAAATTCAGGCTCAGGTTTGAATTAGCCTTGAGTTTAAATTCCAGCTCTGCCATGTAACTAAATGAGTCACCCTGGACATCAACATAACTGAGGCAAAAGCTTCAGTCCCTCTAAGCTTGTATTTCCTTGTTGGAAGTGTGTAAGTGATACTTGTACTTACCTCTTACATAGTCATGGCTTTTAAGAGAATCTTTGTAATTAGATGGATTATATACTCTGGCACACTATGTTCTCAATAAGTTTTCGCAATTGTGAATTTTGTCTGTATCTTTATTGCTTCTTCCACTCAAAACCAAATATGACTGTGAGTGACACTGCATGGTTTTACAAAGGCTAAAAAGGAAAATAATCCATATTCTATAAAAATTAAAACATGGAGAATAGGAAGATATACCTTTCATTTGCAAAATCTTTTATTCCCCTAAAATCCATGTAATAAAAGCAAACGTAAAGTGCTAAATGTGTGAATCATGCAAAATCATCAAACCATCATGTACCCTTTATGAAGTGCTTCTGTGGGTATGGCATCATGCAGGGAGTGATAATATAACAATTAGTGATGATATGATACATAAGCAGCATTTGTTAAGGTTTTAAGTTGGGTCATGAGCTAATTAGTCTCAATCTTTGAATATTTTTATAAGAATAAGAGACTTGAGGTATAGTTTTAATGGACAAGATTGAAATCACAACCTAGAAAGCCACTGAATTCTGATACCCAAGTCCCATCCAGGTTCGTGTGGGACTATCAGATATTTTCTATGCCTCCTATTTAAGTTGATACATTTAAATGATGAGTAAGACAACCGACATGGAAGAGAACTGCAAATCCACCTATCTTTGAAGTTTCTTGTAAATATGAAGACTTTCCTTTGGCTTTACAGAAGAAACTTGCAGATACCTTATTTCCCCTAACAATTACAAATAAAAATTGCTTTGAAAATGTAAGATATTAAACTCCAAATATATTAGTATCAACAATCCTACCAATCTCCATATTTCCCTTAATTTATATTTATTTTCTCTATAGAAGAGTGCTGTCATTTTGAGACAAGAATAGGTTCAAGATGCACATGCAAGATGCATATAACCTTTTCTTATAACCTTATAGGAAAGCTTGCAGGTGTAGCCATCAGCATCAGGCAGATTGGGTTGGAATCCCAAACTCAACACTTTCAAGATGTGTGATTCTGAATATGAAATAGACCCTTTTGCCTTATCTCAATCTTCTATAATTTTCCTGTTATCTCTAAAATAGGTTTAGTACTAATACCAGAGTCATAGGGTTATTTTTAAGGTTACCATATGAGTAGAAATTAAAATAAAACTTTTTTTTGGAAGATTCATTTTCAAATACGCTATCCATTTTCATCAGAACAGAGAATCTGTATAGCCCCTCCACATCCAGGCAGCTTTAACAGCAGACTGGTCGCTGTAAAGGGCATGTTGGATTCATTTTACAAGTTATTAATTTTCTCTGAAATAAGCAGTTCTCAAGCCAGACTACACATCAAAAATCACCTAGAAGCTTTAAAAATATGGATTCCCTGACCTCATCCTTAAATAATCAAGCCATGATGTCTGAGAATGGTGCCCTTGGCAGTCACTGGCACTTTTTCTTTAAGTAAAAATATTCATCTTCCATATTTATCATCTCAATTCTATAGTCTTTTTTTCCTCTTATCTTTATGACCACACCATTTTAAGTATGAAGGTATTGCTTTTGTTTATTGCATTATTAGTAATCTTTTAAAAGCTGAATACATCTGGATATTTTATAAAGAAATATAGATTTGACTACATTTGCAGCTTTCAAGGAAATTCAAACATGACACCAAACAAGAAGTCTTCATGAACCCTCAAATCTCATCTTTACCATCTCTAAAACTTTCACCTAAACATAAAAATCTATTTTATTTTATCTCAGCCTTTGCATAAATCTTATTTTATTTCATTCTTCCATTTGCAAACTAAATATTCACCATTTCTAAAAGTTTCCTTTCCTTCTGCAAAGTAAAACAACTTATAATTTCTGCAGAATTGCCTAAATACAGTTAAATACTCCTAGAATAATCTCAACAAATATATAGTGTTTTTGTTTTGCATGGGGGCTTGTGATTACTTGATATTTTCCACAGATATTTTTCCAGCTACATTTTTATTAATTCTTATTTCTGTATTTGTCTACCATGGTTCATATTAGGAGGACTAAAGATAGTTCACTGCTACACCCCCAAACACAGGGGCATGAAATACCAGCAACAAGCCTTAAACTCACAGGAGGCAGATACACACAGGTATTAAATAGTGGAAAGTTTTTTCCATTATTCAGGATAAAAGGCAGCATGATAGAGTCTCTCTGCCTATATCATATCCAATAGGCTGCCCCTTTAATAAAGTTCACAATGACAAAGTTATTCTGTTTTGAACAGTTGTTTTTACTTAATGAAAAAAAAAAGAAAAATTCATAAAAGTAAATGTGTTAGAAAATTGTGTTGATGTTTTGTTCTTTTTCCACAAGAGGTACATAGAGGAGAACTATATAATGGAAATAATGTGTGAATTTTAGGTAACTTCCCTTCACTGCGATACAGACACATCCTAATTTAAGGGAATACACAATTTGCTTACTAAATAATGTGCCAGAGTTTCATGCTTTCAGAGCTCAGATCAAGTTGCATTATATCTGCCATCTGCCACCTGTACTTCTTAATAATGGACTTTACTCATTCTCTTAAGTTAAATTGTATTTTGGGGAAGCATTTCAGAATCACCATCTTTACCTGGGAGGCTTAAAGTTTAGAGCACCCAAATTAAGGTATAATTATTTTATATGTTAATTAGGAATACATAACATTTGGTAAAATGCAAACTCAATTATAGAAAACCAACTTCAACAAGCCATACTTGAGACTTGAAGACTTGGTCCAATGTAACATGTATTAATGTTAGAAGTGTATAAAACATCATTAGATATTTCTAAGATACCTCAATCTCAGTACATGCAAACTGGACTCAGCATCTTCCTTTACTCTTATCCCAGTTTAGCCCATTTCAAACAAATGGGGACCACAGAGTAAGAAACCTAAGTCATCCTAAGCAAGCCCTCTTCTTCATCTCCCATCCTTCTATATATATGTTATCACCAATGTCTGTTTGTAGATAATCTAGACACATCTCTCCATTCTGTTCTCCTACCTACACCTCATGTCTCACCACCACCATAGTCTGAGGCTAACAACACCCTTAACTTTGACTGGTGCAAAGACTTCTTAAATGGTCTACTGCTATACATTTTTATCTTTTCTCATGCATTTCCCCCACTATATCTGGAGAGATTTTTTTAATCAAATTTAACATAGAGCTGTCTCACCAATCCTTCTGAATCCCCTTTCCTCCCATGGGAAGAGATTAAAACCCTTGAAACCCTTTTATCTCCCACCCAACATCTCATAATCATTCTCACCTTCATCTTGCTTACCCTTACTTACTGAGCTACAGTAGGGTAGGTTCCTTGCCATGCTCCTTCACCATTAGCTCACAACCAGCATTCAAAGGCTAGAACTCTCTTTCCACCCCTGTACTGCTAATTTACTTCTATTCATTCTTCAGATTTCAAATTAATAGTCATTCCCTTAGGGAAAATTTTCCCAGTCTCTCTGCATGGGTTAATATCCCTACCACTCCATCTCAGAGCACCATATACCTCGGCACTTACCATAATTGCAATTTTACAATTATTGCTGATTATTAAATTAATATCTCCCCCATTAGATTGTGTTTACTATTATATCTTTAGTGCCTTGCACTAGTCTAGCTTTCTATAAACCAATGAATGAATTATATATGAATGAATCAAAGGCTCAGTTTCCATATATATGAAACATTAAAAAGAAATCTCACAATTAGGGCATACCTAAGCCTTGTGTATTGCAGTAAATGCTAATGAAAAAAATGTCATACAACAGGCAACTGCTACGTGTTTTACAGTAATCTATCAATCGCTTTCTGCCTAATAGGAAACTATGGTTCTTATGAAGGAAAAAAACACAATTATGAAATATGGCATAATGCCAAATGCATTTGATCCGAAAGGGCCTTGGGGTAATATAATACATAAGATTCATGGTCAGTCAAACTAATTTCTAAGCATATATCTTATATTTGAAACAGAATGATTAACACTTGACTCTAAATAGATGTGATAGTCTTCATGAGTCTGATATGTCAAAGGAAAGATATACTTTCCCAAATAACTTTGTCTTTTATGGATGCCAAACTACTATTGGAACATAAACTTTTAAATTACTTTTAGAAATTAACATGTTTTTAAATTTAAAATTTCTAGAAGTTGGGGGTGACCTCCATTTCATTAGCAATATTCAGCATGTTAAACACCCAACACTATGCCTAAATACCTGAGTGGCATTATGCATCACTGATCTTGAACTTTTATTTTAATTTTGAATCCTGATACCTGTACTTGACACTGGAAAAGTCAGCATTCTTGCTGCCTCTCACAACCAGAACCAATAAGTAGAGACAAGGATTGAACCTTTATGGGTTCTTTATTCAGAGAGCCAGCAATCTGAGAAGAAGGTGGGTTATGTACTCTCAAAAACTATCTTAAACCCTTTATAATGGCATGGATGGAACTGGAGACTATCAGGCTAAGTGAAGTAAGCCAGCTGGTGAAAGACAAATACCATATGATCTCACTTACAAGAGGAATCTAATGAACAAAGTAAACTAATGAGCGAAACAGAACTACAAACATAGAAGCATGGAACAGTCTGACAGCTGCCAAAGGAAAAAGAAGAGGGAGAGTATGGTGGAAAAAGGGAGAAAAGATTAGTCAAAGAACATGTATGAATGACCATGGACATAGACAATGGTGTGGGGGTTGACTGTGGGAGCAGGGGTGGACTGAGTGGAAGAGGACAAATGAGGAAAAATTGGGACATCTGTAATAGAATAAACAAGAATAAAATAAATAAATAAAACCATCTTCACACCTCATTTCAAGCTGACCATTTTATAAGGAGAAGAAAGAGTGAATAAGGGGTTTGGGAAAATGTTAATTGGATAGAAGGGTAGGTGAAAGGTTTGGAAAAAAGGTTAATTGGAAAAGAATTGCAGTCTGGCAGTGATTTTCCTAGTACTTCTTTATCTGCTGATCAACAATTCCTTATCCGCATCCCAGGAGTTCCCTCCCTGGAATATAATGGCTCAGATACCAGTCTCCAAGGCTTGCAGACCCCCTGGGGGGACACAGGTTGAAGTTCAGGTCAACCTTCTGGGGTCACATAGTCATGCATTATAGTTCCTGAAATAACAGCTTTTAACATGCAGTAGTCAGTCACTTAAGCCTATCAGCTAATGCTAAAGTCTTTAACTCTTGAATACCCCTATCATATTTATATTGTGTGCATAGCTTGGGGAAAATTATTTTCTATCTCCACATTTCAGATTCCTTGTCATTAAAATAGAATAGGACTGAATTAAATATTACATGCAAAATACCTTCCATAGTGTGAGAGGTACAGCGGGTTTCCAAATAATGCAAATTCTTGTCCTCTTATTTTTCTTTCTCATTTTTTTCTCATCATTTTAACCATTCAAGATGTTTGAAAGGTGTGAAAATCTATTTGCCAATTTGTATATGTTCAGTTTCAAATATAAAAATTCTCTCATTTGAGTATTGAAATGACTTTTTCATTCTGATAAGTACATTTATTTATAGAAAGATACCAATCAAAGGCATGCATAAAAACTGAAAAACATGAAGACCTTTTAAAAAAAGAGGAGGAAGAAGCACATGTGTCTTGTGTCATTTTCAGATTGAAGTTCTCTGGTATGTGGTTTGCCTGAAGGAAATAATAAGTGATACCAAAGAATGTAACATAACCTCTTCTACATCTAGAATCTTTCTCAAGGACCACCTTGGTATGGAAATCTGAGTCACACACCCTACTACTCTGGAAAGAGTGATATTGAAACCAACAGTCAGTTAGGGGAGGTGCCCCTTTGGCCATGTAATATACAATAGAAAGAGCAATAGTATTCTCTTTCTTTTCAGTAGATTAGTATTTTTTCAAACACAGTTAAAAATCAATTAAAACTTGATCAGTAAGTTCTCTTTTGCAAATTCAAAGGAGAATTTGAGGACATGAATCTATTTAAGAAGGCATTCTTTGTGTTTTACCTCAACCTTCCAAATCAAGTTTCTATGTTCAGTCTTAAGCTCTTAACTTTGAAGTATCCACTCTGTTGGCCCCTTTGTACCAACAACAACACACTTAGACAGCTTGCAAGCAGAAATACATCTTTGAAAACAAATAAAAATAATTTAATTGGATAACCTATTTGTTTGATTTGGTTTGGTTTGATTTTTTCATTTGACTTGGCAATTTAGCATAATCTCTAGCACGATCCACTTATCACGACTCCTGACATATCGTAGGAACTGTAAAATGTCTCCAGGAGCAGAAAGTTGTGGCAGAAGATATGAGAAACCTGAAGCAGAAAGAGGTTGTATAACTTGTTCAAAATTATAGCTAGTAATTTTTGTAGCCAGGGTTTCAACTCAGGCAAACTGAATTTAGAGTCCTAAGCAATGTTACTAGGTAAAATTGGAGTAATACATACTAATAATGAAGCCCTTTCTGTGTGCGAGTGTCGTGCCCATGGAATGAAGACATTACGAACAAAGAGTTGTGATGGGACCCGAGCAGAGAAGTTCATTTTGAGAGACACTATTTATCACCTCAGGCTAAGAGATAGCTGAATGATCCTGCCAAATGTCAGTGATTTAATTTATAATTGGGGAGTGTAAGTATGTCCCATGCAATACTTGGGATATATTTATATGAAATAAATTATTTGTTGCTTTTCATTATTAATCTGAAATTGAAATTTCATTAGATGCATTAAATTTCATCTGGCAACTCAGTGCTGTTTGATATATTCTCCTTTAATCCAAATATACAAAATGTAGGAGAATTTGTAATCTGTTCAAGGAGCTATAAGCAACCAACTTGAATGGAAACGCTGGCTTATTTCATCTCAGAGTCTGTGGTGGTGGCGATGATGGGCTTAGATTGCCCTGTAAGGTGAACACGGGGTACAGAAAAGAAAGGGGGTGAGTCCCAGGACAGTCCCAAGACTGTCCTGTCCAAGGGGTACAGAAAAGAATGGGACAGTCCCATTGTCCCAAGACAATGACATTATCATTTTGATAAGGGCTCTGGTCCTGTACTCCAAGCTTTCTCCTTTCTTAAGTCAACATCAGTCTTTATCTACTCCAGAAGTTTCGGTAAACAGAATAAAGTGGACAAGTGCTTCTATTCTTGTAAATTCACAAACAGCATCCCAATATTCTTGAAGCAAAATTTAGAGAGAAACTAATCTGAAAATAATAACACTCTGAAAATAGTCTAATTAATGGAAAAAAACATGGAAAAATAATGATTTTCAGGAAAATCTAAGATAAATAGGCACTCAACCCATGACTGTATTTCCTTGTATGAGCACACAAAAAAGTGTGCTTCTTCACTTGGTAGCATGGTACTATTTTCTTTATATTAATAGCAATTATTGGTATTCAAATAATTTTTCATTTATGTTTATAATTTGCATTTTCCACTTATCAGTATCAGAATTCCTAAATTAAAAAAACTGTACTTGAACATCAATTAAAAGAAGCTAAAAAAATAAAGAATTCCTAAATTAGATTACAAAACATCTAAGAACCCTTGATAATAATAATACACTCCCAATTTTGACTTATTTCAAATGTATTTCTATTATTTACCACAAACTAGTTCAAATAGTTAACATAGAGCATTGGAGGTAAAGAAAAATCTAAACTAGAACTTCATGAGTTAGCCTTTCTTTTTGCATAATGAGCCCAAAGCACATACACTTTGAGGTGTTCATTTGTTTGTTTTTTCCTGACTGGAGAAAATGTTTTATATCTGTCACTCTCTCACCCGGCACCATTCATAAAAAATGACCTACCTTAGTCTGACATCGATTCTGGGTTGATGCAGGAAATGCTATGCCATTAATTAATGCAGTACAACATCAGAAAGAAATTTATATCTGATTTTATAATTTGAATAGAATATATACCAAAGTACTATTATCTAAAATGTATCCTGATTAATAAATAAATATTTATTGATAAATTTAAAAAACTAATATTTGCTTCTGATACTATTATGCTTAGTGTTGATATATAAAAAAACTGCAAAATAAGTTGGGTTATTGTTTTCGCTTTTTTTTTGTTCTTGTTTTTTGTTTTAAAGTACAAGAATGACTTATCAGCAAGTTGAGGAAGCCATTTAGAATGCAAAATATCAGTGTGCATTGCACATAATATATTTAAATATTATTTTGTGCTTTTTATTTATCTTTCAAGGTTTTACTTATTTATTTTTAGAGAGAGAGGAAAGAAGGGAAAAAGAGAAGGGGAAACATCAATGTGAGAGGAAAACATCAATCAGTTTCCTCTCTCACTCACCCAAACAGGGACCTGGACCACAATCCAGGCATGTGCCCTGACTGGGAACTGAACCAGAAACCTTTCAGTTTGTGAAACAATGCCCAACCCACTGAGCCACACTAGTCAGGACATATGCTTTTTTAAACATGTAGATTGGAATCCAAAACATTTGAAACCCACTGTATTATTTTTACTTGGCAAAAAATAAAAGAGTTCTCTTGCATAAATGCCCCCTTATAATCTTATCGAAAAGAGAATTTCAAACTTATTAAAAATCAGAATTATTGATATTTTTAATAATTAGGTGTCACTTTTATTGCTATTTAAGTTTACCACTTTCATAAAAGATAGGTTTGAACAAGATACATGTATCCCAACTGTGGCTGTCTTAGTCTCAAAGACTTCAAGATCCTTTCAAATGTGATAAGCACCGCCCCCCCCCGCCCCCGCCGCCCATGCTAATATCTCATCCATTTCTAAAGCTGCAGAATTTCTACATTTTGTCACTATTTAGGATCTGCCATTAAGCTATATTCCAGTCTAGGCTTCCTCCTCCCCTCTCTCTAGTCTTTCACTATAACCTCCTAATAACAGGCATCTCTTTTTCAATCTCTCTCTCTCTCCCTCTCATATTTATTATATACAAATGTCTAAAGTACTACATAGTGGCTTATGTCATTTGATTGTTCCAAAAGATTCCTAAGGTAAAAGAGAATGATGGAAAGAACTCCAGTTGATGCTACAGTATGCATGTAAGCACATGTACAGATGTTATCAGGTATAATCTCACAATATGTCTTTGAAGAAAAACGTAATTGCTATGTCATAATCCTAAATTATTAACTGAGGCCCAGAGTGGTCAATCAAGTTGAGCAGACACTCTCTGCACCTTTTCACAGACACACCACCTGGGACACCTGAATGGACGTCACTTGCACCAGTCACAGGAGAAAAATAGTTGAATCAGAACCTGAATTCTTGCTTAGTTCTTACTCCTTCCCCCACTGGCTGAAGGGTTTGCTCATTTACTGCTTGCCCCCTTTTAAAGGAACAGCATGAAAATTAGGCAGTGTGACCCTATTATGAGCATTTCCTTTTAATGCAGTAGCTTCCAACAGAGCTTCGATTACATATTTGAACTTCTACCAGCTTATAAAATGAGAGTGATGTGTATGTTTTCCTAATCCAACAATAATAACAACAACAATTATAATAATAGATTTTCTGGACTGTTTGTTTTCTACTTTTTTATTTGTTTTATTTTGATTAATGCAGAAGGCCAAATAACAAAGCTCTGGGTGTTTGAGCTACTTCTGTGAAAACAACAAAAATTGATTTATACTGTCATTATCTCTAAAGTGCTAAGCTTTGAGATTATAAATTATTTCATTCTTGGCAGTATTCAATTTCTAATTGAGTCTGAAGTGGATGAGATTGTCAGAGTCTAAGATTTGAATCACACACTGCTCTGATGAACAGAGTAAAAAGCATGCAAAATAAATGATCTGCCTAAGGAATTCACATTTATGATTGATTATTGATCTCTTGAAGGGTTTTCTACAAGTAGAAAAGTTTCTGCATTAAACCATATTCTAGTACACAATCTGAACATTTTCATGTACAACCTTTTAACATTGTAGCATTAACATTTAAAGACTTGTTTAGGAAGAGGACGCTCATACCTGGTGACCCTTCCTCATTTTACATGACTTCCCTGTTGCATTTGACACCGTTGACACCAATTCTTTGAATTCTCTCTTTCCCAGGTTTCTGAGACTATTTTTCAGGTACATCAACTTGCTTTTTTGACAAGTTCTCCTTAATTAGATCTACTTTCTTCTACCATCTGACCCTGGGTTATCAAAGACCTGGTCCTTGTCCCTCTATTCATTTTACTTTGTTGTACTTTATTTTCACACTCTCAGAAAATTAACCTCCTTCTTTGGCAGTTTTCTCACAATTTTTCTCTGGTAGCAACAGTGAATTAATGCAGATTCCTTCCATCCTGTGTTTTACCTTTAAAATGTTACTTATTTTTTATTTTATAGTACCTCAATGCATGTGTGCATGACAATTTGGATGGGGGAAACTAAAAAAAAATTTTAGACATTTTTCCATATCTTGGAATATGCTCTCAAAATCTGTCTCATTATATCCATGACTTTATGCATCCTTGGCCTCTCAGAATTATCTGAGCTTGGAATTATTGAGAGCTAAAAAAACTTGATATAAACTTGAGAAATCACAACAGTTAATAACTTAAACATTCTTAGTGAATGATGCTGTGTAAACCATGCAGAATTTACATCAGCAGAGATATTAAAACTGAAGATAAGGAGGATCTATTAGATTGTCACTGCTTTTTTGATTCCAGCAAAAAAACCTTTGAGCTTTACAATTTAAAAATCTTCTCAACCCTGGCCCAGTGACTCAGTTGGAACACAGGCCCATACACCAAAATGAGAGGCAACTGGTAGATATATCTCCCACATTGATATTTCCCTGTCTCTGTCTCTGTATCCTTCTCTCTCCTCCTCCCTCTCTAACATCAATAATAAAGATCCTTGGATAAGTATTAAAAAAAATTAAATCTTCTAGATTGAGAGACTTGCAGACTCAGAAACTGGTTTATAATTTGTTCTGACCATTAGTCTTTGTTTCTTTCTTCTGTTTTCATAGGCACACCCTTTATTAAGTAGCTGATTGTTTACACAATATGGATCTCAGTTTGGGAATCTATCTGTATCACTGCCTCCTCAAATAAAACTCAACAATTTAACTGAACTGTTTTTTTCCAGGACTACATAATTGAGTCAATGAAATATGAAGCAATCTACCAATTTCATTTCTGGATACAATTCCGCATCAAGATGATGATGCTTCAGAGATTCCAGCCTACCCGTACTTTGGAAGAATCAGCTAATAGCCTCTCTGTTCCAGTCTTAGATCCCATTTCCTTGTCTCCCTTAGATCAGGCAGGGACAGACTTTTGTACCCTATATAGGCAGGGTCCATGGCCCTTGTCAACAGAAAGCAGTTACTGAAGACATACTGTCCTCCCTTCTTACCCCTAAAACATTTCAGGGATGGAAGTCTCTGAGGGGGGAATGAGACAAGTCAGTGAGCCAGGACAAGTGGAATGGGGGAACTGAGGTAGAGAGTTGGACAGCCAAAGCAGGTTACAGCCATCTAATAAATCACAAAACCCTATCTTCCCTAACCAAGGACACTTAAGAGTAAATGGTTTATACCCTACTCAGGGAAATAGATAGCAGAAATCCAACTAGTGCCATTTTGATCCAACCATACCCAAGGATGAATGAAATTGAGAGAATAATTCTCATTTTGGTACATCAGCATAAAGCTGATGAATATTCTATTGAGATCCTTCCCTAAGACCTCCACTAAACTCCCAGGATTGAAAGACCCAGGTCACACTATCCCTCTTAGGAGCACACCCAAACCTTTCTTCCCTCTCAGGCATACATTCCCAAAACTCTAAGGGTCCCCAAAGAGACTTGCAATTCAGGAAGCAACGTGCAGTGGCAGGCCATTCTAGGATATCCCCCTAAATCTGTCTTCAAGACTGCTTTTCTCTGACTTTCCAATGAGCCAAAGTAGCTCCGCCTAGGCTCTCTCCTGTTGCTTCTTCTATTCTAAGCCCTTTCTTGTTTCACTGTCCCCAGCTTTAATAAGCAGACTCTCAAAAATCCAACATTAAAGAAGTACCACCTGTGAAGCTTGGCCTTACCCTATCTTTGTCTCTATCCCTGACCTGTGTCCCAGGCTGTTTCATCAGGATTTTACTCAGCAATTCTTGCAAATACCTGGCACTCAAGATGCTTAAAACCAAATATATAACCTTCTCTTCCAAACTTATTCTTCTGTCTCTAAAAATGGTATCATGATGTCCTCAGTGACACAAGATTAAAATTTCAGTATCACTTTCAATTCTTAATTTATCATATTTTGCCATGTACAACGGGAACCCTCATTTTGGCCCAATATTTCAGGGAAAAAATCTTTCATTTTATTTTTTAATTCAATTATTTATTTATTAATAGTTAGATACTTGTTTTTCATATTATGAAGGAATTTTAGCATTTATTTTTTAATATACTATGGTACAAGAAATTTTATGTAACAAATAATTACAAAACACAAGAACAATACAAGGTACAAGAAATTTTATGTACTGATAACAAAATAGTACTACCCATGTGTAATGTGCATCTTTAATTTTCCCTCAAAAATGTGAGCAAAAAGTATACATGGCAAAATACAATGATTTGCATATATAATAATTAAATCTTAATATGTTCCACTTCTCTTCCTTAGCTCCTCTTAGTCTGGCATCTTCTGAAACATACACAAGGATTTTTAATCCTTTGGGGATTCGGGGGCTGTTTTGATTGTCAGAAGCCTATGTAGCCCTCCCCGGAGGATCTAGATGGTGCACACATTTTTAAAGGGGGTTCAAACTTCCCACCCCAGTAAAATGGCTTATCAGCTAGTTTCCTTTCCTCCAAGACTTCCTGAAAATTGCTACCAGATTTATCTCCTCAAACACTTTCTTTATCAAGGCCATTAGCCAACTCAAATTTTTTTATAGCACTCAACCACAAAAAGTATAAAATGGAGGAGTTGGATGATGTTTTAATAAGTATTAAGGGTTTATATGGTCCAGCCACTTTCTACATATTATTATAGTTAAGACTCATAGTACACCTATATAATATTATCTTCTTTTTATTAGGAGGAAATAGAGAGTACACATATTTAAGAGAGCTGAGATTCACATCCAAGTCTCTTGCTTCAAAGCTTATAATTTTTCTTTTATTCAAAGTTGCCATTATTCCATTTTGTCTATAATCCAGACACATTACTTAGCCTTGCATAAATAGTTTCCACAAAACATTTTCCAACTCTGTCTTCCATGACTCTCTTTTTACAGTCTCTGTTCCAGCTGGAGTTACCTTGTTACATTCCTCAAAATGTGCCATGCACATCAATCTTCATATGTTACTTCCTCTCCTAAAAAAACACAAGGAAAAACCAAAGGCCTTTGTTCTTTCTATCCAATTCCTTGTGATCTCCCAAGGTCCATTTCTGATTTCCTCCTCCATAACTTCCCTTGTGAATACTCAATTGCTACTTTTACTCACACACTTTATTGTCACTTCCTTTTAGTATTTTTGTCTGTAATCATTTTGTACTGTTATTAGCTCATGCTGTATGTATTGAAACACAAGCAGTTGTGGGAGGCACATAATTTAATTTACAAACAGCAGGGGCTGTCTATGTTTGTTGAATAAATGATTGTGCATATATGCATGCGACCCATTTTCCTGGCATACAATGCAGCCACAATTGTTTAATCTTTATTTTCTCTAAGCTGATCCCTTTGTGAATTCTTTATGAAGTGGAATAACAAAGAGTGTTGATTTTTCCTTTAAAATGTTATTAAAGCATTCACTTTAACCACAGTGGAAATATATATTGAACCCTGAAGGGAGCCCTTCATTTAAAATGGTGGAAAGGGAAATTAACTCAACTCTGTGGTTCTCAAATAAGACATTAGGCTTTCCTTCTGTCAATACTTATGTTCCTCAATTGGAATAAGATACTCTTCTGGCTTGCCTTAAAGAAACAATAGAAATAGAGCCTGTTGACTCTTGAAAATCTCTTAAATCACACATTTAGTGTTAAGCAGTTTGGATATTTATATGGAACGTTAAGAACAATGCCCAACATGCTCATAAGCTCACCATCTGCATGATCCCAAATAGGATATTCCCATCCACTGATCTCTGTGTGGCTCTAAGCCAAGGAATATGTGCAGTGCTTTTTCGGAAAAAATAAATTTCTGAGAAAACACATAGAAAATTGAAGACAGGAACTAATATGAAAAGATTACTTTTTTTCTCCTAATTTAAATACTATACAATTTGTTCTGTCTCTATGTGTAACAGAACTGGCACCCTAAAGAGATCTGAAAAATATATGTTTATGTTTTCTTATTTAGTTCTGTATGTGTACCATCTTTTTCAGTAGGAAGAACAAAAAGGAAATTCACTCATTCATTCTTTTTTTTTTGGTTTAGCATTATTTCTTTTTTTTTTAATTGCTTAAGCTACTATAGTTGTTCCCAATTTTTCTCCCCTTTCCCACTTCCACTCTGTCCCACACTCTCCCCTCCTTAAGTCAATCCCCGTGACATCATCCTTATCCATGGGTTATGCATAAATGTTCTTTGGTCAATCCTTTCACCATCTTTCATCCAGCACCCTGCCTCATTCATTCTTTTAGATGCTTGTTGAGTTACTAATGCAGGCTATACTCTCTTCCTTTCATACTTATGCAGCATTTATCCTGGAGCAAGACATAGGGCCTCTCTCTCCAAATAGCATGCACATCTAGAAATCACCAAAAGCTATAAACTTACTTATTTTCAATTAACACTAGAATACACATTTATTTCAGATATGCTCCATTCTGTATACTAAAATGTTTCCTTTCTATGCAAAGTATAACATACACACACAACACACACATATATCTCTCACTCTGTTGATTTCAGACAGGAAACACATCCATGGAATCATCAATTGGTTCAGGAAATCATGCAATACCAGCACCTACAAAATTCTTCTTACAGTATCACCCATTTTTTAAAATTTCTTAAAGTCTGGCTCTTGTGTCTACCTCAAGCTCTCCATCTTGCCATTTATATCCGTAAGCCCATTAATCATAGCTATTTTAAGGTCCCTAATGAAAAACTACAATAGCTATCTCCATTATGGTTCTGTTTCTATTGTCTGCTTGTTTTCTTTTATGTTGATCATTTAAGTCCTGATACAGTTGATGAATTTTTTTGAGTGTCAAATTCAATGTATGAAAAATTGAGGTGATGTTTTGAAGCTTTAGAAGATGTTCTTTTCCTCCAGATTTAATTTTATCTTGCTTCTGGAATTTAATTTGAATATGAGTTTTGATTTCCTGAGGGCTAGTTTAATTCCGATGTACTGAAATACACATTTCCTCTTGTGAATAGAGGGAAAAGTTGTTTCTTTTTACACAGTCAGGTATTCTTTCTTCATTAAGTGATGAAAAGTGTATGGACTTGATTTTCTGTTTGCTGACAAATACTGGGAAATGTAGCGCTTTAAGTGATATGTTCTGCTGAAATCATTCCACCTCTCCTACCTTCCATTATTATTTGACTCTTTATTTTTTATATAAACTCATGGTCCTATTATGTTGTTACTTCTAATGTAAGTTTCCTCCTAGTGTTTGTGGAAGTAGATGGGATAAAAATGGTAAATAAATAAGCATAGCTATATGGGTATTGAAAAGTGCTTTGGAAGAATTTCAAAGTCATACCACCAAGTAATTTTAATTTTGGTTTTATTGGTGGTATTCATTTTTGTTGTTGTTGTTTGATTTGGTTAATATTTCTTCTTATAATTTTGTAGTAACATCTCCACTATTCAAAGAACTGCCTCTCTCCCACATGTGTGGTTTTGGTGGGTATATTAGTTTCCTAGGGCTATCATAATGAAATACCACAAACTGGGTGGCTTAACACAATGGACTTTTTTAAAAATCACAATGCAGGACACCAAAAGTCCAAAATTAATGGGTTGCCAGAGTTGGTTTCTTCTTGGGGGGTCAGAAGGGAAATCTGTTCCATGTTTTTGGTCCTAGCATCTGGCGGTTGCTGGCAATCCTTGGCTTGGAAATGCATCACCCAATCTCTGTCCTCATCATGACGTGGTGTCCTTCCCGCATGTCTTCACACTGTCTTCCCTTTGTGTGTGCCTATCTCTGTGCCTCTTCTCCTAAGGACACCAGTCATATTGGAAGTCATACACCATATGACCTCATCCTAATTAATTCCATCAACAGTGAACCTATTTCCAAATGAAATCATATTCTGAGGTTTCAGGAAGACATGCATTTTTAGGAGACACTATTTAACTCAGTGCAGTGGGATAACCAACCATAGTGTCTAGCCTTCTGCTCACAGCATTAGCTGATCAGACTCTGCAGGGATTTTATGTATAAACACTAGTAGAGAGCATTTCTCTCCTTTCTCTTGGATCATCAGAGAAAGACAAAGTAAACCTTTTTCAGCAATGCTTTTAAGAGAAAGAGGCTAATATAAAGAGAAAAACAATTAAAACATGGGAGGAAGGCATAATATGAGAGAAGGTGTGGAAGATAGAGAAAGATCTGGAATTCTGGAATTTTGAGAACTCAGAGCAGAAACAAATGAATCTTTTTATTTGTTTATCTATATTATTTTCTGCAACTAGAAATTATTGTTTGTTTTATTTTAATACAGAAGATTTTCAATATAACCAAGCACATTTCACCATACTGTATGGCAATTTTTAATCTTAAAAAGAGGGCAAATGAGAGGTGGAGGAATGTGTGTGAATGAAAAAATATATTCAATATGCTTATTATTTTGTAATACAAGCATTATAAATTACGATTGATGCAATTTTAATCACTGGGTCTACTTCCAGTTTTTTATTGTTTAAATAATCTAAATGTGTACCAATGATAGAATAGTTAAATAAATTAATGTATTTGCACTCTGAATCTTATGCTGTTATCAAAATTGTAAGGCAGATCTACATGTATTCACATGGAAAGGTCTTTATTGTTATTTCAAAAGACAAAACATGAACAAGATGTACATTTTCACACCATTTATGAAAACCATGCATGCATACATGTGCACCTACACACTCTTAGGAATGTATACTGGAAGGAGAAAGGAAGGCAGGTAGGTAGGTAGGTAAATAGAGTTGTTAACAATAGTTACAGCAAGAAAACTTAGGATGGAGAATTTGTGGCAAAGGTAAAAGAGGATTTCTAATTTTATCCTAGGTATTTACTCTCCCGTTGCATTTTTATATATAGTTATATATTTACCACTTGCTTTATTAAAATCGAACAGGTTGACAGCACAAAAGGAAATACTTTTGGCAGAGTTTCTTAACTTCTTTGATTGGTTGTGTTTTCCTTCATTTCCATGTGTCCCTGTCATTGTAGAGACAGTTGCTCTCAGAAGCCACGTTTGTATATCATGCACTGAAGTGTCTGCAGAGAACAAAAAGGTATCAGCAGTGAGTAAGAAGTGCTGAGCTGAGACTGAGGTGGACAAGAGAACGTGTTCTCTTTCTACAGTAGGTGGGTGCTCCTCAGCCTTGGGTTGGTGCTGCCATAGGATCATTACGACCCAGCATTGTAAAATCTGTGTACATACTTTCTGATGCACACTTGTCAGTCTGTGAAATAAATTCATAATAGCTGTATTTCTGGATCAAAGTAAATGCACATTTTAGATTCTGATTGATATAACAGGACAGAAGAAGTCAATCATTATTACTATTTCAGCATTACTAAATGTTAAAGCCTTTCCATTGATATTTAGGTGAAGCATAAATCTGATTAGATCTTGGTGAGGGCTCTCTAAATATAATGTGGCATTTTTATTTAATAAAAAAAAAATTTGACTTGTTTATGTTCTCCTTAAGTGCAAATTTGAGCTGTTTAGTGTCAAAAAATAATGGAGAATGTCATCTGCTGGTCCCTACTGCCCCCCACGCACATCAAAGGTGGTATAGCTGTCATCTTCCACTTACAATGAAGGCAACAATAAACGGGACTGTTCCTCACAGTAACAAATCAGATGCCTCAAGGAGAGCCAAGTGGAACAGAAGTGAGGCCCTGTGCCAAAAATCCTCAGAGGCAGAAAGTGCCTTGGGATGTGCTCCAGCTGCAAAAGAAATGTAAAAAGCCTCAAATGGTTAAAAGGAAACAGCCTGCCAAGGGAGAGACTTGTGTGTTGCAGGATGTGTTGCTACAAAGAATTTCTGTAGCTCTTTGTTGTTAAGTTATTTAATACTGTGCATATCAATTTTATTTTTTACTGAATTTTACTGCATGAATAAGGGACAGGTTATGGTAGACAGATATTGATTTCACCTGTTCTGCTGACTCTGCACCATCTATCTCATCTTGCCTGTAACATCCCCGTGAAAATACCATTGAAGGGTCAATGAGCTATAAAATGGTTGCTTTTATCCTTCAAAATAATATTTCACTAATGTCTGTGCTTGGAAATTCATACAGTATTTCAAGGACATAGATTTATTATGAAACATAATCTTTGCTCTTGGGGAAGACACATGCTATTATTAAAGAAAATTTTCATTGAAAGGGCAAATATAAACAGAGATTAATGACTTCATCAATTTAAAATCTATACAATAAGGGATAAATTACATTATTCCTATTAGAGATTCTACATTCGATAAAATGAACACCAGTATGTTGTGACCTTTACTGAATATAATCAGTGAAGAAATCCAGAATAGTCATAACAATAGCTTTTATTTGTGAAGTACTTGCAGTTTGAAAAACATTTTCACCGAGCCTAACTTGCAATTTATACCTATTAGCAACCTTGTGAGTCTTGCAAAATAGGTGTTAAATTTGATTCACCAGTGTGACCTAAGCCCCTTTGGTAAAGGTCAGAGTGTAAAATTCAATAAGCAATTTTGAGATTACAAAACTGGGAGGTTAAGTTTATTACCCAAGGTCATACAAGTTAGTAATGGAGCAAACCCTACGCTTCTGCAGAACTCAAGGGCAGAACTGCTGCAGTCGACTTGCCTTTATCTTCTCTCCCCAGAGAGAAGATGTGTTCTTTGCAGTGAGGTTTCTCCCCTGCTCACTCTGTCACTAATGGGCATTGTGAGTCCAGAGCCACTGTACACTACAAGACTTTTCCCGACACTGAACTACTTGTTATACTTACTGCCATTTGTCATTAGCTGTGCTGTTTTGGCTCCACTGACAGAATATTATTTTGAAACTGTAAAGGATAAAATACACATGGAAAGGCATAATAGAGACCAAACACAGGTGAAGTGAGAGAATAAGAGAAAGGGTGTTGGCTTTTAGTGAGTTCACAGTTCTCTGGCCAGGAAAATTTGGTGTGGTGACAAGAGCACAATGTTGTCATTCAATCTGGGTTTGAATTCTGGTTTTTCCATTTCTTGCTGTGTGTAATATGATCAAAATACTTCTTAGCTGCTTTGAGCCTTGGAATCTTCAATAATAAAATATGGTAATAACTGTGTCATAGGGTACTTTTAAAAAGCTAAAATAATGTATAAAATAGGATTGTACTTCATAGGTACTTAATAAAGTATAACTGTAATTAATAAAGTATAAAACCAACTTACTGAATTGACTTAGATGTCATGTGATGTCCAGAATACATTCTAACTAATACATGATTTATCAAAACTTTGGGGGAAGAATAAATGAGTACTAATATTTAGGAAGTGTTCATTGAAATCAAATCATAATATAGTAATCTTACTTCCTTTTTATTTTTTTATATATTTTATTGATTATGCCATTGCAGTTGTCCCATTTCCCCCCTTCATTCCCCTCCACCCTGCACTCCCCCTCCCATCCACACTCCCCTCATTTAGTTCATGTCCATTTGTCATAAGTTCTTTAGCTTCTACATTCCCCACACTACTCTTGCCCTCTCCCTGTCTATTTTCTCTCCACCATCTATGCTATTTATTCTCTGTACCTTCTCCCCCACCTCCTCCCACTCCCCTGTTGCTAACCTTCCAGATGATCTCCATTTCTGTGACTTTGCTCCTGTTTTAGGTGTCCACTTAGTCTGTGATTGTTTTAGGTGTGGTTGTTAATAACTGTGAGTTTGCTGTCTTTTCACTGTTCATATATTTTATTTTCTTAGATAAGTCAATTTAACATTTCATATAATAAGGGCTTGGTGATGATGAACTCCTCGAACTGGACCTTATCTGAGAAGCACTTTATCTGCCCTTTTGTTCTAAATGAAAGCTTTGCTGGATAGAGCAATCTTGGATGTAGGTCCTTGCATTTCATGACTTGGAATACTTCTTTCCAGCCCTTTCTTGCCTGTAAAGTCTCTCTTGAGAAATCAGCTGACAGTCTGATGGGAACTCCTTTGTAGGTAACTGTCCCTTTATCTCTTGTTGCTTCTAGAATTCTCTCCTTCATTTTAATCTTGGCTAATGTAATTATGATGTGCCTTGGTGTGTTCCTCCTTGGGTCCAACTTCTTTGGGACTCTCTCAGCTTCCTGGGCTTCCTGGAAGTCTGTTTCCTTTGCCAGATTGGGGAAGTTCTCCTTTATTATTTGTTCAAATAAGTTTTCCACTTGTTGCTCTTCCTCTTCTCCTTCTGGTACCCCTACAATTCAGATGTTGGAATGTTTAAAGATGTCCTGGAGGTTTCTAAGCCTCTCCTCATTTTTTTTGAATTCTTGTTTCTTTATTCTTTCCTGGTTAAATGTTTCTTTCTTCCTTCTGGTCCACACCATTGATTTGAGTCCCAGTTTCCTTCCCATCACTGTTGGATCCCTGTACATTTTTCTTCATTTCACTTATCATCACCCTCACTTGTTCATCTAATTTGAGACCAAAATCAACCAGTTCTGTGAGCATCCTGATTACCAGTGTTTTGAACTATTCATCTTATAGGTTGGCTATCCCTTGGTCACTTAAAAGTATTGGCTCTGGGGCTCTGAGCTGTTCTTCTGTTTGAGTCATATTTGGTCAGGTGGTGACTGTTATGTATGTGTGGCAGAGCCTTAGGTGTTCACCAGGGCGGGGCAACCAAGTCACTGGGTTGTGATGCTGTCTGTGGGGGTAGGATCAGAGAGGGAACAATGGCACCTGTTCCGCGATCTCTCGGATTTGCGTCCCCTCCGCTGCTTCCCACAAGCAAACTGGGCCCCCCTGGTGCTGGTATCTAGGTGGGTGGGCCTATGCATGCTCCAGGACTTTGCAGGTCTCCCTAATGACCTCTTGTGTGAGGCTAGGAGTCTCTCCTAGCACCTTTTCAATTGGTGTTTTTAGGCTTTATTTCCTGTCACTGGGGCCCTGGGCTGTGTCTTATCGCCTGTTCTTGACTAGTTTATTTGCGCTCAAATGTGTGACTACCAATGGCCAACTGTCCTGCCTGTTTCCTCCCCACATCTGGGGTCTGTGAACAGGGCACCGGCACTGCCTGCTCTCCACTGCCTTTTCCTGCCGCGTTCCCTCTCCACTGACTGCCGACTCCGCCCCTCTTGCTGGTCTGGTTGAATGGTTGTCAAACTTCCGTAGTTCAAGTTTCTGTTTTGGTTGTGTTATTCTTTGTAAATATTTGTTGTCTTTAATTTTGGTTGTGCGAGGAAGCACAGTATTTCCATCTACGCCTCCATCTTGGCTAGCAGTCTCTCTTACTTCCTTTTTAAAGAGCGATGTCACATCAGGGGTCAGCAAACTAAAGCCTACAGGCAAATATGGTCTGCAACCCAGTGTTGTATTCCCTGAGAACCACGAAGGTTTTTTACATTTTTAAATGGTTGGAAATTTCTAAAATATATTTTATAACCTGTGAAAATTATATGAAATTCAATATAATTGAATTTCCATAAATTCATTGTCCACAAATATAATTTAAATATCAGTGTCCATAAATAAAGTGTTATTGGGACATAGCCACACTCACTCACTCATTTGTGTTATGTCGAAGGCAGCTTTCTCATTAGATGACGGATTTGACTGATTGCAACAGAGCTTGTATGATGTACACACCTAAAGTATTTATTATCAGTTTCTTTACAGAATTTGCACTCTCTGAACTAGAATATTAAGTCAGAGAAACACCTCAAATACACTATATTTGTATTTCAGGAGTGTTTAACGAAGCTACTTATGACAAAATCAGCTAACTCTGGAACGAATACAAATGTGTTCTCTCTGTATCCTGACATATCTCTGAGACGTGTCCGCCCACTAGTATCATATTTCTAAGACATCTTCCTTCTAGGAGTGGCCATGTGACAAGCTTTTGCCAGTGAAATATCAGTGAAAATAATTTGCAAGAGCGAGTTTTTTTTAAGAAGCAGGAGTTCCTTCTCCTATGCATTTTACCCAGCAGGCCCATGGGGGATGGAGGAGCCACAAAATGTAAGGAACCCAGGTTTCTGGGCTGCATGTGGAAGGGAACCACCTGCCTACCAAAAATACCTGTTTGAGACTTTTGATGGAAAAATGAAGTTGTATTGCCTTCTCACTGAAACCTGAGGGTTTGTTTATTAGTACATCTCTAATTAACTCACTCTTAAGATGTCCTTCTAAAAAGGACAAAGCAGTGTATATGGATAACAATACTTATGTGGATTTAGAGATGAACAGCTGTGCTCAAACAGGCTGGTTAATCGTGTGATGTTGGCACGGGTTAGAGGCATAATACTGTAGACTTCTTCCACCCTTGGGCCCATCCTAATAACCAGTCCTATTAGACAAAAGCAGTAAGTTTAAATGTTTCAAGACTGCTTTTGGAAGAGTTCTTTGGAAATTCCTAATAGATAGAATCACTGAAACAAATAATAGTGAGACAGAGTTCAGCTTAGCATAAAAAATAATTAAAAATAAAATAAAGACAGCAGCCCAGAGATACCTTGCAGTATACTGTGTTCTCTCCAAAGTGGTGATGTAAAGCCCTAATTAAATTTAGCAAAAAAGATTTTGTAATTATACAAGAGGTTGGAGTAACAATTCCTCTAATTCCTTCTAATTTTCAGTTGATTTTATCATTAAATGTTTCTTGTTCTAATCATACTTGTTATTCAGTTTAAAGAAATTTAAAGGTCATTAGATGAAAAGGCAAGTGTACTCCTTTGGTTTTCCATAAATTGACTTATGCACAGGTCTTACACATATAATTCAAAGACTCTTGAAAAAATTATTTATCTTGTCATTCAGTAAAAATGGTACCCTGGGGAATAAAAGATAAGTTAGAAGAATTGGTGTATTTGTTAGGATGTGTACATCTGCAAGTAAGATAATAACAACTAACTGAGGCCTGAATAAAAGAGATTTTAATCATTTCATATCAGAAAACTTTGTACCTGGCTGAGACCATGTTAACTAAGAGATCAAAATTACTATCAGATACAATAAGACCTATTAGTAATTAGGTAATAAGAAGTATAGATATCATGTACCCCCTGATATAATACACTGAGAACGGCTAATCATTTTTTTCAAGCCAAAAATGTAAATATAATCTAATTATGGCAGAACGTCCAAATTGCAGGACGTTCTCTTAAATAATTGACTAGTAGTCTTCTGAAGTGTGAAGGTAATGAAAGGAAACACTGAGAAATTGTTATTGATTGGAGACTCGGGAGAAATGTTAACTAAATCTAATATGGCAACGGCAGTGGATCCTGAAATAAAACAAAGATGTTAGAAGAAAAGCTGGGAAAATCCAAACATAATTTGCAGTGTAGCTAATAATATTATATCAATATTAATTCTTAGTTTTGATCATTGTCTTATGGGTATGCAAGATGTTAACACTGAGAGGAGCTGGGTGAAGAATATGGGAAAGCTTTTTGCTATTTTTGTAACACTTTCATAAGTCTAAAATTATTTCAAAATAAAAAGTAAAGTGAAAAAAACACTGCTGGTAGTTCCAAATGCAGTGTAGTGACACAGGAACATTATCAAAGACCTAAAACTTTTTTTCTATTTTCCCATTATGTCTTTATTCTATGCCCCTCCTTATTTTTTTCTCTAGGTTTGTCTAATACTGGACATCCGCCACTGAATCTCAGATCAACGAATCTCTGTCTCTTCTGTTCCTGGGCAGACTGCCTTCTATGGACGATACCAATGGGACTGCCCTGCCCTCTGGCCTCTGGTTGGGCAATGCCGGTAGGAGATCAATGTGCAAGAATGGGAGGTTAGGATTGTTATTCCTCAAGTCTTTCCGCTTGAGGCTAAGGTTTTAGTGAGCCTAGTTCCTCCACCTTTTTTCCTTATGAAAATTCCTGTAGGCACCTCTCTTTTAAAGCTCCAGTTACAGCTCTCTACCTGTTCTAACAATCACTCCCTTGCATTTTCAAGACCACTGGCAGTAATGGCTTCCTGTGATCGCAAGCCCTGAGGTGCTAACTATTCCTTATCACTCTTTTTTATCCTGCCCAGGCTTTATTAAACTTCCAGTTACCACAGTTGCATGTGCCATCTCGTTCTTGCCTAAACTCTGATGCATCACCTCATAGTTACAAAGTAGTCCATGCAGTTTCTAGCACCACGTATTCTGCCGTGTTGTTAGAGAGGCAGGAGCAGACAGTGCTTATTGAGTATCAAAAAAATGTCTTCCATATATGGTTTCAATTCTACCTTTCCCTCACCAGCTTCATAGTATACCTGGCACACAGTAAGTACTCAGTATTTTCCATCTCATTAATAAAGAGCTAATCCTGCTGTTGCTCAGGACAAATGTTCTCGAGTCATCTTTACTCACTTTCACCTCAACCCTACAGCCAATATGTCAGGAAATCCTGTTAGCTCTGCTTCCAAAATATATCTAGAACCAATCAGTTCTCATCTTCTCCAGCATCACAATCCTAGTTCACCATGTCTCTTCTTTGATAGTTGGAATTGTCTCCTGCCTTAACCCTCCACTACCTCCCTTTTACAAGCACTGGTAGCCAAACACATACTTTCTACTGTTATTCAAATCATGTGTTCCCTCTTCTTAGAACTCTCGCAATTCATTTAAAGGAAAAAGCCAGTGTCTTGACAATGGCCTGTAAGGTCCCACAGTAGTTGCCTGGTTCCACTCCTTTCCTCTCTTCCCTGGTCTGTACTGCTCCCTCCGTTATCTGTCAGCCACATTGGGCCCCTTGCTGTTGCCGGAACACAAAGTGTGCTCCCACCTCAGGGCTGTGTTCGTCTTTCTTCCACTGAATATCTTTCGACATGATCTCTTTATTCTTCAGCTCAAATGTCAGCCTTCCTGGACCACTTTTAAAATAAAATAATAAAATAAAATAAAAATAAAATGAAATAAAATTCCCTTCTGTAATACCATATAACTTCTCATTCTGATTTTTTCTTTATTTTTCTCCATAGAATATAAGTACTACAAATATATATATATATGTAGTGAGCAAATACATATATGTGCATGTAGTAATTTTCACACACGTGTGTATATATTTATATACATATACAAGAATATACACATGCATATTTATGTGTGGGGGTATGTATACATGTGTGTATATATTCATGTACATGTGAATACATTCACTCTCTCAGAATATATCCTCCTTAATGCCTTAGATTTTATTAAATATTCTATCTTCTGAGCCTAGCAAAGTACTAAATAAACACTTCTGAAATAAATGATTATTAATATTACTTGAATGTAAATCTGGACATAAGCTTTGTAGCCTATGTCCCCCTGGGTTTCAGGGAAATTTCTTCATGTGAAGAAAGCAGAGGGAATTTGAACAGAGTGAGCCCACTGTTCACTCAAGAAGCTGCTCAGAAAAGGGAAAGATGCTGCTTATCAGGCATTCCTTCCACACCCCTCTCATGGAGCCAACCTGAATGGAGATTTCCTGAGGCAGCCAGAGACTAGTTTTATGGATACAGTAAATAAATTTTTATCGCTAAGTTAGCCAAAATATAAGCAGATGCACCAGGAGTGAACTTTCGCCATACTTTTTATACATTGCTGACATGTCAGCTGCAGCACTTCACACTTGACTGAGAAGCTATTAAAACAGCTACCAGTTCATTAACAAGGGCCTTTAAGACCTGTTTTGAAACCATGCTGGCAAAAAATGTGTGCTGATAGGCATATTAACCCAGAGGGTGGCCTGGATTTGGACAATTTTTAACTTGAAGGCCCTGTGCTCTAACTCTGTATTCCTCTGATTCCTGAGGACACCCCCAAAGGCAGGTAGATTTAATTCAAGATGAAAACTTCAACCGTTTGTGCCTGAACACGTGGAAGGACAATGCCACCATGCTTTTGTTTCAGCGTATTCACATTCCAGCCATTCAGAGAAATGACAAATTTAAAAGAATGCACGCTTTTTCTTGTATTTGGGGGGATCCAAAGACACGATTCAATAAGATTTTCTGCCTGATCCTTTAAAAACCTTTGTAGAAATTACCCCATCTTAATCTTGGACATAATTTTCAAGTTGCTGTAATTTATCTTTCCTTAATTGACTTTGTTCTGCTTACTCTTTTCACAGCTCGAGGCCTTCCCTCCTCTCATCTCCAACACGCAGACATTCTCTGTCCTCCGCGGCCTGTGGCTGTCCTGAAACTTCCAAAGAGATAGCGCCCTCTCCTTCTCTTCCCACAGGGCTGCCACTCCACTGCTTCCTAATTACCCTGTCTCTCCCGAAGGCAAAATTTCTATCTCTTCTAACTAGTTATAGAGAAGAACATACATTTATGTACTAGTCAAAGTAATTTCCACAGATTATAAATGACTAATTGGCCTCACCAATAAAAAATATATCTGTATTACAAAGAAAAGCCTAACACAAATGAATCAAATGTTTTGCAGTCTCCTAGCTCTAAGAGAAACAGAGCTATTTTTATTTTACTAATTGGGAAATTAAAGAATACGATGATACAGAGACTGGTCAGGAAGGTTTTAATTCTCTCCAAATTTTTGTTTCAATGAGAAGTTACACAATAGCCATTGTTACTAATGCTTCTCTGTGCCTGCCTGCCTCACAACACAGGTTTCTTTATAATAGGGCTGACATACAGAGATATAGAGATGAATATGCATGCCAAAGGGAATGGCTATGATGTAGCTGAGATCTGACAACTAAACCAGGTGGCCATTCTAAGTGGGTGTTCTGACCCTTAAACATCTTACAGAGGACATTCTTTGGCAATTTTATTGCTCATCTGTGGCACTGAGGAGTGTCTCCTTACTCATGTGTGGAAACATTAACGAATCGGTCAATGTGATTTCTAAATTTAAAAAAATTTAAAGCAGAGGATGTACAGATATTACACATTCCCTCTTATTGCAGACACCTAACTATATCAGAAAGGAGACAGAAATTTTGCAGAACTTCACTTAATAAACAACAGTCAAAGTCTTTTGCTGATATGGAGACTAGGCCCCATTTGGGGATTTTTCATAGACTTTTACAGAACAAGTAACAAGTACGGTTTGATTAGGAAAGTCTCTTTTTTTGCATTAATTTTACTGTCAGCACATCTCCTCCTGCAGAAAATGACTGAGTAGAAATCAGATCTTTATATTCTACTTACAGAGTCTGGCTGCAATCAACCGTAGCTCTTAATGGCAAGTAATATCACTATCAGTTTTATATCATTTAGTTCTTAGACTCTCCAAGACATCTATTTCAGGACTTTGAAAAATACAGGCTATTTAAACTCTTTATATAATCCGAAGAATTAATAATAATAGCAAAATAATCATTGAACTCTTAATTTTTATAATTGTTTACACTCACTAAATGATGAAAAGTCTATCATTTTCAAATGAGAAAGTTGCAAAGTTTTGGAATCCACTAATATTTTTCCTGGACATAAACACAAGGATGACATCCTAAAATCTTTCTAGTATAGTGTATTTCTCTGTCATCTTTCAAAATACATGACCATTTAACATATTAATTTTTTCTCATATAACAAAATAGGCTGTATTCATTACCTGTTGC
The DNA here is from genome assembly GCA_004027735.1 of Carollia perspicillata. NCBI lineage: Eukaryota > Metazoa > Chordata > Mammalia > Chiroptera > Phyllostomidae > Carollia > Carollia perspicillata. Next base: position 28,859 of record PVKM010006198.1, read on the forward strand.
TATATTAAAAATTACCTCATAATTTAATGACTTAAAACAAAAATGAATGTTCCTTCTATCACAATATGCGTGGGTTAGGAATTAAGAAGCAGCTTAAATGGGTGATTCGGGCTTGGAGTCTCTCTCCTTAGGTTGCAGTCAAGGTGTTGGTTGAGGCCAGCATCATCTGAAGGCTTAACTGGGCGAGGAAAATACAATTCCAACACTTCTGACTCACATGGCTGTCAAATTGGTGCTGGCTGTTTGCAGAACAATGAAGAACTCCATCGGACTGCTTGAGTATCCTTCTTATACAGCTGTTGCCTTTACCGAGAATAAATGACTTCAGACAACAAAGGCAGAAGTGACAATGTGTTTTATGACCTAAGCTTGGAAGGAACACACTTTTGCTCTGCTGTGACCATACTCTATTGGTCACATAAATCACTGCTGACGCACCGTGGGAAGGACTACACTAGGGCATGAACACTAGGGAGGGAAAGATCGTTGGGAATCATCTTGGAGGCTGGCTGCCATGTAGCTAAATGATGGAACAATAACTAGCACAGAGTAGACACTTAACATATATTTTTTAATAAAGTGAGAGAATGAAAAGCAGAAAGTGGAAGGTCCAAACGTACTGACAATGGTGAGTACGCAACAGCTGCCTTTTTGTCTACCGTGTTCTGCACACAAATAAGAAAAGTTTGTTCTGAATTATTCACATGGAACATTATTTTTATTCTTTCTCTGAAGTAAATATTTTTAAAATGAACAGTTGGAGAAAGGGTAAAAGTTTAAATAAATCTCTTAAGATATTCAAATACTATAACTTTATAGTTTCTTCATCTGAAAATGTTTGACAAAATTTAAAGAGCGGACAGTAGAAATTAAAACAGTTTTAAAATGGCTATCACAAATGTTTTTTAAGTATCTAAAATTGGGTTCTACATGATTTTAGTGTCTCTTCATAAGTGGTGGAGTGAAAATGTGCACAAAATTAGCGTTCCCGGTTGTCCCATTGTAGCACATATACATTCTCCTAATGTCTTTTAAAATAAAGAAACAATAAAAATGAACAATATTTTTAAAACCTTTAATGTGACTGAATCTTTTACATCAAAGATATGTATTTTCCTTCACTTAACCACTTCCTTCCCAAAAGATCAATGAACTTCTCTACTAGAGGAGGGGAAATGATTTGTGAAACTAGCGATTCCTTTTATCCTCAGAATCAGTAGGAAGGTAAAAGTTACCATTAGAATTCATTGGTTCCAATAAGACTTTGTTTTGAAATTTTTGAAAATTTTCAAAGTAAAACTTTCTCAAGATGCTGAGAGCCAACTTTGCGTCTTTGAAAATTGAGCACAATTACTTCACTTGGAGGATTATTTCACAATTCAGTAGATTCACATCCAGGAAAATTATCTTGGTATTAAGTCTAGTTGGGTACATTTGCCTTTTACACTAGATTTATAGTAACTTTCCTTTATTTCATGAGGCACTCTGCAGGAAATGGGAATCCTTTGCAAGTTAAACATTACCTGAAAGAATTCAACATAGAAATGAAAGCCTTCAGACCAGAAATTTTATTTAGCTTTTGTTATTTTTCTCTGTATCAATGGTGATGGTCAATTTCAGCATGGACATTTGTATTTACTATAAATCTGGTTCATAAAAAATCTCTTATTTTGAAAGGATTTTGTGACAGTGCTATGGATTAGAAGTATTCTATTGTTTTAGTTCATGTTTCACGGGGTATTCTTTTTTCTGTTCTCAGTGTTTTTTCATCTAGTAATGAGACTCTACTTTGCTCTTTTTGTTTTGTTTGGTCTTTCATCATAAATCATTCTCTGCAGCCCCTAAAAGATTCTTGTTTCTCGTCTGAACTCATTCCAGATTTCTTTTTTTTTTTAATTAGTAGTTTTAAGTAATGAGGTGAGCAGCTTTGGATGTACTATTTCAGAGCTTCATTGAAAAGGAATCTTGTATATTTTGGGTTGTTTGACAGATATAGATATAAATATATGGGTAGAGACATATAGATAGGTACAGGTACAGATATGCAAGGGAGAAGCAGTATATAACATAGTAGAAAAGGCAGAGGACTACAAATTAGGCACCTGGTTCTAGGCCTCACTGTTATACTGGCTTGCTATGTCCAACTGAAGAAATCACTCTGGTCTCCCCTGTCTTCATTTATTCATTCATTTATTCCAGAAGCACATATTATGTGCATGGGGATACAGTCATGAATAAAATAGGCCAGGTCTCTGTCCTCTTATAACTTAAGTTCTAGGGAGGATTGACAAATTATAAGCAAGTAAGTAAAAACGTTTTGAACCTTTAGATTTGATCATTGCTTTTAATGAATACACATGGCAAGTTAGTTAGAAAAAGACAGAGGTAAGGGAAAGGGACTGTATTTAGATGAGCCAGAAAACTTTTTTGTGATAAAACATTATTTGGCTTGATGGGTAAGAAGGAACTAGGTATGGAAAGATGAACGAGCAGACATAAAAAAAATTAAACACTTGAATTTTAGGTACTTTGATAGTCCCAGATTATAATTTTATTTATATAACTACATCTTTGCCAATGTCATAATTAAAAAATTTTGTAGGCAAATTTTTCCTATCACCTTACCCTCACATGTCTATGAGAAAGACAAAGACATTACCCACACCCTTAGAGGTCCAAAAATAAACTCTGAAATAGCTGAAGTTCATGTTCCCCTGGAGTAAACAGTTTTACTGTTACTGGTGAAGAAATATTAGATTCTCCAAATCAATGATATAAATTTCTTTGGGATTTCTCTGTGCTTTTACTTTTTAACTTTGCACAGTTTGGGGCTATATTTTTTTACTACATATTTCATGCTTTTCTAACTTATGATAAAAATTCATGAATTCTAATTTGTTGAGACAAAAATATATGTGTAAGATTGAGAAAGAGTACAGAAGTGGTTATTAAAAGTTCAAGATCCAGTTCTGATAGCACCAGTAAATAGGGTAAGAACTTGGATAAGTAATTTTAATTATTTGGTCCTCAGTTTCTTTCTTTATAGATGGGAATATTGACGTAATTCAGCTAAAAATATGAAAAAAAATTTTAATTTAATTGCCAGGGGAAAACTTTCATGGAATCCCATGCCTTCATCAGTTAGCACAAATTTTGTAAATGGTAGAAACTAACTTAAGAAAAGTCAGTTTATTATAAAGTTGTAAGATGGTGGTGAGCAGAGCGTTAGAAATATGGTTGAGAGAGACTAAAAATAAGTAAAATAAGTACTAATCTGTCTGCACATTTGCAACAGTATAACTTTTATACATCATGACTTGAGAAAGAAACTTTCATAATAAATTACCTAAGAAAATAAAGTATATAAAAACCTAAGTTTTTTATTATCTTCCTTTCCTTTTCCCTTTATAAACAAGTACTAGAAAATTCCATTATTATTGTTGAAAGAGCAGTGCTGATGTTTCTACCTATCTAACCCAACATAATCTTCTCAAATTTATAAAATGGCTCTGTTCTTCCCATACAACCTCGCCGCCATTAAATTAATAAAACATGCCAAAATTCCCATGAGTTAGCATTGATTCAGCACCTGTTAAGTGCTCAATAAGAATGTGTATAAAGAGAGTCTGCAAGGTTAGAAGGTGACTGAATCCTTAAAGAAACCTAGTGAAGACATTAGCATAGTAGGCCCAAGTTAAAATAAGTAATACCAGAACCTTAGTATTCTGATTAAAAATTTTCCCGGAACACTCCCAGAAATAAATGTATTTTTATTTTATTGTATTTATATATAACATAAAATGAAAAAATTATCCTTCTTGAAGGTTAAATTTTTTCAAACAATCTTTAAGTTTTTGGTCAATCTCCACTGAAATAATATTTGCTTATCATTAGCAAGTTCAGAGGGAGCAATTCAAAATGCAATTTTCTGCCTGGGGCCATTCTGTTCCACTATTATTGTTATATCTTATCACGTATTCTAAAAAATAAAAATAGAACCTGCTTACTAGCAGTCACAACAGATGAAATTCACCATTTCTTGCCAGTAATCATGAAATCCTTTGCACATATGATTTTTCCATGTCTTTTTTTGGCTATGGTTTCAAACCTCTTTAAAATAAATGTCTGTTTTGGCTATTTAAAGATTAAGTCTCATAGAATTACTTTAAGGCTAGCAGACAGCAAGCTTTAACATATTGATTTTAAGAGTAAATAAGCTGACAAAGGCTAATTGATATGCCCAGGGCCATAGAACTGAGACTAGAAACCAAGTTTTTTAGCTTCCAGTTTAAAGAATTGTACACTGGAATGAAGATCTCATACATACACAGTTTTCAAGTGGTATATGGGTTGCAGAACCATTGCAAGCACTGGACACAGTTCTTGGAAAGCTTACCAGTGCAAGTGCTTTTTGTTTTTTAGTTTAGTTCCTCAGAGTAGGAATTCTCATAGATACTTCTTACAGAAAAGTCTCAAACTTTGAATAGTTATACAGTACAACATGAGACACATAGTTAATAATATTGTAATAACTATGTGTATGGTGCTAGTTGGATACTGGAAATATCAGGGGGAACATCTTGTAAATGATATGATTTGTCTAACCACTATGCCATACACCTAAAATTTATACAAAATAATATTGAATATAAACTGTAATTGAAAAAATGTTTAATTTTTTTTAAGTCTCAGGCTTTGTTTTTCCTAAGAAAGTAGTACCATATGTAGAACATCTAAAAGGAAAATGTATATTTCATACATATAGACTAGTCTGTAATAAAAAGATCACTGCCATCAACTCACAATAATGATTTTAATAATAAACCAAATAAAAAGCAAGATCCGTTTCAGCTCTAAATTCTAAATTTGTACATTGTTCTGGAACAGCATCTATAATGACAAACTGTCAGAGGTGCAAAAGGTCTTGGAGAATATCTGGCTCAGTTGTTTCCAAATGCTGATCCAAAGAAATCCCTCAGAGGTCACAGTAATTAGGGGAGAAGAGAAAGTTAAATAAACTGGATTCCATACCCTCCAACCCATGGAATCCTTCCTGTAATAAAATTTCTGATTTTATAAGGTATATATACTGTGTTTCATTGCTTAAAATAAAAAAGGATTAAAACAAATAATCTAACACAACACCCTACCTGCAGATAAGAAACTTAGATCCTAGAAAATCTAAGTAGCTTGCCCAAAATGATTCAGCTACTTCATGACAGAATATAAACATTAGATCCAAATGGACAATTCTGTTTTCCTTAAAATTGTGTGTAAAGCAATTTTAACCTCATTGGGTCAGCAGGCAAACCTCATAGGCCATGGTTTCTACCCAGAGGGTCATTGTCTAGTGTCAGGAAATTCTCAAGAAGAAAAGGATGAGAATGAGATCGGTACACTTAAGACTGCACACCAGCTATCAAGAAAGACAAAGTGAAAAATTTGTTAGTCAAGATTCTAAGAATTAACTTTTACAAAGTTTCTCAACTATTTATTTCAATTAACTGTACAATTAACAAGTGTTTAACATGTACTACCAGAGTGGTTTCAGAGTTAATTTACCTCTTACTGCAAATATGTAGTCCAAAGAAAAAAAATTGGGAAACAAACAAAAACTCTACTAAATCTCTATAATATACTACAAATTGGTTATTTTTTTCTTCCAACTTAAGAGGACTTGTGGTAAAGATTGTGCCTGACTTTGAGTGTGACAAATATTGAGCCTGAATGTGTTAATCACATGTATAAAGGTCAAGAGAAAATGCAAGACTCAGGTTTGGTATTTTTGTTCATGAGTGGAAAATATACATATTCTGATTTTTCTCACAGAAAACTATAATTTAACATTTAAAGAGAGACTCAACCATTATTTCTACTGAACTTACCAATATCCTTAAAATTTCTTTCGAAGCCCTCGCATATACACACACAAAGTAGGCTGTGAAAATCTTTTGAAGCCTTGGGCAAATGAAACTAATATTTTATACAAATACCAATTGCTTTTATTATTTTTTCTTCTTTATAATCTTTTTTTCCCATTTAAAATCTTTAAGCAAATACTAGGACATCTGGAACACTTGTGTTTTTATTAGAGTTTTGACAGTATACCAAAAAATGTCTGAAAACTAATAAAATGTCTAGAAAATACATAAAATGTCACTGTTTTAAAGACATGTTTTTGCCACCCCAAAGTTTATTTTTATATCGAAAAAGTCATTATAAAATCATTTAAACGCACAGATTTCCTCACAGAAAATATTTTTAAACTATTTTCTAAAAATAATTTATTCTAACGATCCTCAGTGTTGCCAAAGCAGCTTTTGTTCTCGGGCTTAGCTTTGGCAAATTCTTTTGGTAGTGCTCTTGTTCCCAGGACAACTAGCTAATGAAAATATATATATTGAGGTCATGTGACACAGAAGAGGCCAGCCTGAGAAATAAACTTCCTTTTCTCACTTCTTCAGCGGTCATTCCTCCGGGATGGACGCCTCTAGCCTCACTGATTAAGGCTGCTTCTACCTGCCCAGAGGCAGTTTATAATCCAATTTCTAATCTAAATCCAGAAATTTCACTGCTGTAGATAATCACTGATTCTCTCACTGTGAGGAATCAGTTTTTCTTTGCTAGAAAAGAATTTGCTCTGCACTGAAAAAAAATTTCACTGCTTCCTTCAGGAGTCTCGAAAAGGGTCCTCTGTGCTCTGGGGCTGTATGGAGCCGGTATTATTACACTGTGCTCAGTAAATCTGGCACTCCACTGAGTCTGCTGAACCAGAAGTTTAAGAAAATATACTGCTATAAATCCAAATGGATACGTCCCTTAAAAGTCTCACACACACCAGGCAGCTGTTTTTCTCCTATACACTAAATATGAAAAAGTTATCCTCTTGGCTTGGTGTTAGGCGCTGGGCTGAAAGTGGATAAAGCTGTCTTAAGCAAACTATGGGGAAAGTCTTTGTGAGACTGGAGTCTCACCGCAGGAGAAAATGTGCCTCCATTATGGTCAATCTGGCTGCAGCAGACACCTCCTAAGAATTCCTGCCTGTATCTGGTGAGAATTGGGGGGGAGGGGATCTTTCCAAGAAGCTATGACTAATTTTCTTAACATTTTAAGCTGACGAATACTTAAAGAAGAAGAAAGAAAACTACTCTGAGGCAGACTGACAAATGAGAAGGGTAAAGGCCCGGCATTTCTTGGAAATCTCAAGTGAAAAAAGAAAAAAAAAAAAACACATAAAACACAAAACCAAAATAGTTATCAATCTCTCACTTACATAAAAATTGTTATCATAATTTAATAGAAAATTTTAATTAAGAGGTTTTTAGCTCACATGTTTCTTAAAAGGTATACCTAAAAGGAAGTATTGCCCTGTTATATTGAGTGCTACAAATGACCTTTACTATTTTTCATACAAAATTCTGCCTAAGTCATCAAAGTCTAGAAAGCAACTGAAAGATATTTTTCTTTCATGAGTATTCAAATTGTCTTTTTCTTTTTTGGTTCTTGTGTAGCTTAAGTGTTTGGATTAAAGTTTCAGAATGGGCTTCGATTCTCTGTTAAAGGAGGAATGTGAGCATCTAATTCTGAAAGAAAAAAATCCCCACTTTAAGTAAAATCAAAAAGTTCTGGGAAGTTCTATCCCATGAGTCCTTATTATTCCAGACCAAATCTGTCTAGAATAATAAGGACTCATCAAATTCTCAACTGTTTCAGAAATAACCTAAAAAGTGTTGATATTAAGGGGAAAAAAGTAAAATGAAGATACTCAAAATTTCTTAGAAAAATTTTTACCATCTTAGCCAAAATCCTTTTTTTTTAAAAAAAAAAAGTTTCCTGGGTTCTGATCAAGATGCCAACATAGGCAAATGTTGGCACAACCACCTCACCACCTCCCACAACCACCTCAAAATTACAGCTAAAGTACAGAACAACTACCATGCATAACCACCTGAAATCTAGCTGAACAGAAATCCTACACCTAAGAATATACAGAGGAGCCACAATGAGACTAGTAAGAGGGTCAGAGATGCAGAACTGGCTGGTCCCACGTGTGGGATATCTTAGCTACAGAGGTCCCCACCGTCAAGGCTTGAGGGACTCATCTCCATATCAGAACTCCTAGTCCGAGATTCCAGTTCTAGGAGTAGATGTCCCTCTAACTTCTCACTGTGAAAACAAACAGACATTGTGGCTGAGAAAAACGGAGGGCTTCTAGAGTCTTAGGTGTTCTTTTTAAGGGTCCCAGACATGGACTTACTCAAACTCACTTGCTCTGAGCTCTAGCCTGGGGCAACAACTCGAAAGGCACCAGGGACATAAACGGAAGAACTGGGTTGTCTGGCATCAGGATGAAGCCTAGAGGGACAACTTTCTCCCAAAAAGAAGTTCTGGCAAAGGGCACTGTTCTTTTGTGGAGCCCTTCCCCGCAGAACCAACAGGGGCGCATCATACATGCATCTCCATCTACCTGGCTAATCCTGTTTTCCCCACCCTGGTGATTCCTTAAGACCCTGCCCCACCTAATTTCCAAGGCCATCCAAGCCATTTCCAGTGGCTTTTTCATGCAAATGGCCTCTCTTGCCTCATGCTGTGGACTTCCTTAAAATCTCTCAATCAGCATATAAACTTTTCATGCCTCATGCCTCTTGCTACACGGGCCCCAGGCCAGGCATTAGTGGCAGCCAGCATTGATTCACATCTTGGTTTCTCCAGGATACCTCCAAGCTCAGCACAAGTAGCAGCCATCTGAAGATCACTGGTAGTTCATGCCAGATGGCTCCAGGAGAGGCACACACAGTGGCTGACCTTATACCTTCTGGAAGAGCCCAGAGTCAGTGCACCTGGTGGACAGCATCTGAACATGCCACATTACAACCCTACTATCTCCACGAGAGACACACTCAAGGGGCAGAGTCAGCAGGCACCAGAGCCCCATGGAAGCAAGTCCTGTTCCATAAAGTTGGCCCCTGCACAACAGCTCCTCATGGTAGTCAAAGCTGGTCCTCCCAGCTGGCCAGTTCGGGGGTCAGTCCCTCTGTGTGACATACTGACAGCAAGCCTGGCTCAATGACAACAGGACAGTGTACACAGCCCACACAAGGGGCATATCTGGCACTCCCAGCTTGGGTGACTGGGGAGGTTGTGCCTCGGGGCCTTTAAGGAGAAGAAGAAAAAAATCAAGTTAAAAATATGAATAATAAATGGCCAGTAAAAAACCCCAAATCTTACCATTAGTGACAGCATGGATGAACCTAGAGTGCATTATGCCAAGTGAAAATAAGTCGGTTAGAGAAAGAAAAAAATACCACATGGTTTCACTTATATGAGAAATCTAAAGAACAATATAAATGAACAAATTAAACAGAAACTGACTCATAGATACAGAGAACAAACAGAATGATGGTTGGCAGAGGGGAGGGAGTTTGAGAGACTGAGTGAAAAGAAGTGAAGGGACTGAGAAGTACAGACTGGTAGTCACAAAATAGTCAGGAGGATGTAAAGCACAGCATAAGGTATATATAGTCATAACATTGTAATAAATGTGTATTGTGAGTGTTGGGTAATATAAATACCAGCGGGGGTACTTTGTAAACTGTGTATTTGTCTAACAACTATCTGGTTAAAAAGTAAACAGATTAAAAAATAAACCCAGTGGTAGAAATAAAATGATATTCCAGTTTCTCAGAAAAATGATCTGAAACCCATCACCATCTTAGTCAACCACAATTCTTTGTGTGATGTATATGTGCATTTTTACATGCATATTTTCTAAGGTGTAATCATAGTATGTGTGTATATACAAGGTCTGTCCAGAAGCTATCCGGCCACATAATATGAAAAACAGAGACATTTATTGAGGAAGATATGAGACACAAGAAACATTGTACATGGGACAATGATGCCTCAGTCTCCTTCAAAGTAGGCACCTTGGGACCTCACACAGTTTTTCCAATCGTCATCAGCTGCCCTGAATCTCATCAATGTTCTGAAATCTCTTCCCTTTCAAAGGTGATTTTAGTGTTGGGAAAATTCAGAAGTTGAAGGGTGCCAAATCTGGGATATAGTGGGGCTGAGTCACCTGGATGATTTCATGTTTCACCAAAGCACTCTGCAGGAGACGCGATGCATGAGTGGGGACATTGTCGTGATGAAGCTGCCAATCACTAGTGGCCCATAGCTTTGGCCTTTTGAATCATCTGAATAGTTTCCAAAGAGGAATGTTCAAGCTTAACACAAAATTAGATACAGATTAGTTGCTCTACTTTTTCAGTCATTTTGAATAGATGGCCTTACAGCACACCTGCTCACTCAATGGTGTTCTCCACCCCCTCTGACTAGTACAGTGAAGTCATCATTGTTCACACACGCACATTCCAGTCCACTCTCCTTGGCTGCCAGGTTACACTGATGTCATGCAAATTGTTCTCGTTATATTAACAATGGCTGGAATTTTTCAGGACAGACCACAAATGTATGTATTTGAAGTATTTATTTTTCATTTTATGCACTTGTATAAATGTACCATAATCTACTCAACCAGTTTCCTCTTTTTGGATCTTTGGGTTGCTCCCAAATTTTAATTTCATGGAATAAAATTCTGCTGTGAATTTCACACTTTTATAAAGGATGCTCATCAGTAAGATTATTGAGCCAGTGAGTGTACTTACTTGTACATTTTTAGTACCTATTGCCAAAATGTTATGCAATATTGCTAATATTGGTCTATTGCTAATGATGTGAGATGTGAGAGAATACTGATATAGTTGATATGCAAAGCCTTTTTTTGACCATCCAGGTAATAAAAACAAACAATTCAATGAATGTAATTACATTTTATTGCATCATATTGTAAAAGAATTTTGTGTTTTTAAAACCTTAGCCTATCATTTTTCAAGCCTCATAATAATAATTTTACTCATTCATGCATTTATTTATACATTCATGTATTTATTCAAAAGCCATTTATTGAGACCTTCTTTAAAAATATGTGATGCCAGATATAGTAGTGAAAATATGGTATCAAAGATATAGTAGAGAAACAGAACTGGGGATATAGCAGTAAATGAGAAAGACTCAGATTGAACTCTTAGTGCAGATTTCAGTGAGGGAGACAGAAATTAAACAAATTACCACACAATTAGTTATTTCAATGTAACTATTACATAAGCAATAAAACTAAGTACTGAGATTTATTTAAAGAAATATTAAAACAAAGTAGCGTTAAATTGATGGGAAGAGATAGTGCAGTTTCTCTGAGGAAGTTACATTTAGAAGTTAACTCCAGAGAACGAGGAGGAATTGACCAAGTTACAAATAAACGAATAGAAGAAGAGGGTTAAATGTGGTCCACTGTCCCAGTACAAAGGGAACGTGGAGAATTAAGCAACCAAACCTTGGTTCCCAAAAGTGAAACATCAGTGATAAAGTTGGGGATTTTCAGGAAATGAGGTCTTCGAGGGAACCTAGGAGGAGGACACACAGGGCTTCTGGACTCAGTGAGGATTGTTAGCTTTATACTAAATCCAGTAGAAATGTAATTTAAGAGCTGAGGTGAGTGAAGAATTTGAAGTGTCAGATGGATAAAATTACATTAATCTTTTAAAGACAGTTTCCTAATAATTATTTGGAGAACAGACTTGAAGTAACAAAAATATAGGTGAAGGTATAGCAATTAAAGAATTCTTGAAGGAAATCAGGATGAAAAATGATAGCTTGGGTTACATAACCAGCAGTGGATACGGAGAAAAACCTGACAGATTCATGATTTATACTGGAGAGTTCTTAACAGGACTCAGTGCATGAGTGAATATGGAGAAGAAAGAGGTCACAAAGCTGGAACCCAAGTTTCTGGCACGAGCAAGTGGGTAAGTGCTGGTGCCGCCTACTAAGATGGGAATTGAAGTGAAAATCTCAAGAATATTATTGAACCATTTAATTGGAGTACAGCTGTGAAGTTGACAGATATACCTCAGAGACTCGGAGAAGGGGTCCGCAATAAAGATGTAAATTTGTAATAATAAATGAAGCCATGGCAGCAGCTGGAGATCCTCTGGGAGGAAAAGGTAGAGAGTGATAAGAAAGGTGGTAAAACACAGAGTACTGAAGAATTCAAATACTTAAATACTTGGCCACCGGGTTCAAAAGGAAGACCCCCCCAAGGAAAGATACTGAAAAAAGTAACTAAAGAGGTAGAAGGAAAACAAACTGGGATTCTAGAATCAAAAGGAAGAGCTTTTCAAGGTATCAAAATGGTGGTGAATGCTGATGAGTTGACAAGTAAGACAAAGAATGAAAATTGGAAGCTTGGGTAACCTTCAAAGGGCAGTCTCAATGGAGTGAGGCAGCCAGCCAATGTGGGCGGGATACAGTGAGAAAGTGGAGATGGTAAAAATGTATACCTCTTAGAGTAATTATGTGAACTGACATTTTTGAAGTCCAAATCTCAATGATATTAAAAGCTAAAGAAATAACACATGTGTTTTAGAGACACGTATTTCAGGTTGTGCTACCATTATGGAAGGTTTTCATATTTCCAAAAGATTCTATTAAAATATATATCTTTGTCCAAGGCCTTGAGGGCACTGACCCACTCCAGATACCCTGTTTATAACATTGCAAGCTCAAGGAAATATGACACCAGTAAATATTTACAGGGAGAGAAGGTAGAATGCTTGGAATAGCTGGCAATGCCACTAGTTACTTATAAGAATTCCTCAGGGATATCCTAATGTACCCCATTGCAAAACAGGGCTTTATATTCTCAGCTACTTAAGCATATTTATATATTTAATGTATAATCTAATTAATGTATTTACCCATTTCTAGATAGGTAAAATGGAAATATAAAGTCTAACTTAGCCAGATTCACTACCAATGCCTCAATATTCATGCTTAACTTCCTGGTATTTCTTTATTTTTTCTAAAGATTTTTTAAATTTATTTCTAGACAGAGGGGAAGGGAGGGAGAAAGACAGGGAGAGAGGTATCAATGTGTGGTTGCCTCTCGAGCGCCCCCTACTGGGAATCTGACCGCCATCCCCAGGCATGTGCCCTAGACTGGGAATTCAACTGGCAACCCTCTGGTTCACAGGCCCGTGCTCAATCCATTGAGCCACACCAGCCAGGGCTAACTTCCTGGTATTTCATGCTGTACATGAATTCACTAAAAATACCATTTCCATTGCAAGTATTATTTATTTAAGGATGTAAAAATCTCAGTTTCAATCTACATTCAAGTATTCAGTTGTTTAATGTATTAATTACTCAGTTATTTATAATTACTTCCAATTTAGCATTAAAGATGCACCTCTGATGCAGCTAACTAGTCTATTTTACTTCCTGGGTTCATCAAGGAGGCCATACACCCGAATTTTCTTTCTGTGAGTTTCATTTTTTTAGGATCGATTAAAACTACCAAGCCTGTATTTTCACCTATAGAAATCCTCTTTAACCCAGCTTTCTTCTTTTCTCCTGAAAATTCTCTTCGGTAGCTCATTTTCAAGGATTTACTAGCTCAACTGCTTCTGTAACCAGTGTCTGTCTTTTAAGACGCCCCAGCAGCCCTTCCATATTTATCTGCTCCATCTGGTTCTGATTCTAGTTCCTCTAAACTCCTTTTTTACTCATCAAGCATAACCTCTCTCCTGTCACTGACCCCTCCCTAATCTTAGTTCATCTAGGCTTCACAAGGGACAACTGTCGTGTAAGTCATCAGGATTGCTCTCTTCTCTGTGGAAATGTCACAGTAGTATTTGCAAGACTATTTTACAATAAATAATTTGTACATTTTAAGTGAAGTGAAAAAAACGTAACAACACAAACCAAAATATATATCTAAACACAGCACTTTTCCCTGTGGTAGACAACTGAATTTCCTAAGATCATAGCCAACAAAAACTACACATATCTGACTTGTACTTTGGCTTTTTGCTTTCTAATTACAGATTGTAAGAGTAAAGACATAATTTTTATATCTCACCATCTCTTCTTAGAGAAAATAACAGATGCAGGGTATATTCAGAATTGAAATGTAAATGTTAAGACATTATGTCACGGTTAAAACTATTTACCAGATGAGTAAAAATAACACATTTTTATGTGGTAAACCACTTAATTAGAACTGTATAATTCTACATTATTTGCTCTATTTTTTTCTTTTTTAAAAGGAGCCAAAAATCACTAGAACAAACATTTTCCCTGTGTCGATTGGTTTTAGAGTGCCAACAAAGTTTTGCTTCTTTTCTTTAAAGCATATTTATTTTTAGACCTTTCACTCCACTATTGCAAACACATGTGCGCTTTTTTGTGCGTGTGTGGAAGAAAAGAAATAACTAAGAGTGCAATTCCCTTTAAATACTTTTTTAAACGTGAAACTAAAAAGAAAGAAGGAAGGAGAAAACAATAGGAGTTTTATTTCAGAATTCTGCGCTGCGCCAAGCATCCAATCTGTAAAACATTTCACCCTGTTGGTTTGGGGATGGGGAAAGACATCTGTGTGTAAGGCATCAATCTGTTCTTTTGAAACACAATTCCGGCCCACAGAGCTTTGATCTGTTGAGTGATAAACACAATTTTCTGAAGCTGCTTTTTAAAAGGCAGAAACGTTGACAGTCTAAATCCTAAACCCTTAAGACAAACTTTATCCAAACAAACACCATTAATAAGAGCTAAAATTTCTGGATCTTAACGACGTTCCAGACTCTGAGCAAATGACTACATGCACATATCTCAGTTAATATTTACTTTTGGAGCACAATGCTGGTATTATCTGCATTTTACAGATAAGAAAGTGAAGCAGCAAATGGTTTTCCATATTGGGCAGATCACTTGGTGAGTGAGTTGGAGTTACAACCAGGTACAGAATGCAGTTCTACCTCTTTGTCCAGGCATCTCTCTTCTAAAAGGAGCTGCCTCCCTCAACTAAAGTACACAGTGGATTGAAAAAATGAACCTAACCGTGAGTCAGATTACATTGCGGCAATAAACTTTCTTTTAGGGTCAGCTGGAGAATCAGAAAAAGGAAGAGAAAGATGAATCCATCTACAGCATCTGAAGGGGTTCAGGCACTACCTTGTACACTGACATAGAAAAAGCTTTTTTATTGAGCCAAAACAATGGTAAAACAGACAAGCATTGAAGCATCCATTCAGTGCTTATTTATTATATATAAAGAGAGGTCTTCTTATTATATGAGTTCAACAACATAAAATGGTCTATAGTCCAAACAATTCCTTTCTTCGGGCTTGGTTAAGGCTAGGAAATGGTGTTCTCTAATGTTTCGAGCAATAGGTATTGTCTTGTATTTAAATCAGACATCCCTCTGTAAGAGCCGTGAGCACTTTTACATGCATTATCTCATTTATCTTCTCAACAACTTCATGTAACAAGGAAATGAACTTCACCTTTCAAGGCAGCACTGTCAATAGGTTAGCATTTTCACATTCCTACTTAGTTTTTCATGCACTTTCTTAGGAACTAAGCGAGAGTTGCAGGATTCCTGTTCTGGCTTCCCAACTAGCCTTGGGCTGTCCTGTAGCTGCCCTTGGCTGGAGCCCATCTGCTATGTAATGAGGGTTTCAGGCTAGGTAAGCTCCAAGGTCCCTTCCAGCCCTAAGATTCTAGGATTCTAAGCTAGTAGACTAATTGTAGTCTTCAGTGAAAGAGTTATTTTCAAGTCTGAAGAACTTTTGGGCTCTCTTTGCCTCTTCAATTACTACTGTTGCTATTTGCCTTTCTTTAGTAGCCAGGACTCAATCACATAGCGAGGTTCTCTGAAGGCATTGGCAGGACTGCAGCTTAGGAAGTAAAAACTGGAAAACAGGAAAGGAAAAATGGATGAAACAAGAGAAGAAAGACAGAGTTGTTGGGGAGAGAAAGAGGGTAAAGGGGGAGAAGAAGGAGCCAAGAATGGGAGGAAGCGGAGGGAGACAAATAGGAAAAGAGAGAGAAGGAGGAGGAGCTAAGGAGAGACAGAGGAAAAAAGGAAGGACAGGAGACTAGTAAGGATAATGCCACTAAAACTATTTGTGTTCTCCCTCTATTGTTATCGTTGCAATAATACTGTTGCTACACTGGAGAAGAGGTCACAGTTGGTTTAATAGAAAGAGCATGGGTTTTGAAGTCAGGTTACACTTGGGTTCAAATTTTGACCCTTCCACTGATGTGCAATAATATGTCCATAGGCAAGTTGCTTAATCTCTTTCAAATATAGTTTATTTTTAATTATAAAAAA
>PVKM010006199.1:0-45069 GCA_004027735.1 Carollia perspicillata
ATAGAATTATACACTTCAAACCTATTTAATTTTATTAGTCAGTGAAATGATTGAAATAAGTCAGTCAGTGAAAGACAAATGCCATATGATCTCACCTATAAGAGGAGCCTAGTGAACAAAAATAAACTAATGAATAACATAGAACCAGAGGCATGGAAACATGGAAACAGACAGTGACCAGAGAGGAAGTGGGAGGGGGGATAATGATGGGAAGAAGGGGAAGGGACCAGACAAAGGTTATGTATGAATGACCCATGCACATGGACAATGGTGAGGGTATTGACTATGGGAGCAGGAAATGGGCTGGGCAGAGAAGGCAAAGGGGAGAAACTGGGACAACTGAAATAGAATAACCAAAAAAATTAAATAAAATAAAACAACTGAAACTTTACAATTATTTTTTAAAACATAGTTACATTTTACAAGATCTTTTTTAGGCCTTGGCTGGGCAGCTCAGTTGGGTAAAGTGTCATTCTGATACACCACGATTGTAGGATCCTTCCTGGGTCAGGGCACATACAAGAATCAACCAATTAATGCATAAACAAGTAGAACAACAAATCAATGTTTCTTTTTCTATCACTCCCCCCTTCCTCTATGTAAAATTAATAAATAAAATTTTTAAAAAATAATTTTTAGAACAACATTACAAGTGACAGAGACACACTTAGATGTCCTCTGAAAACTTTTTGTTTTGTGATATTTGTGGATATACAGAACCCAAAACAGCAGTCCTTTTTATTTGGCTTAAGGGAAGTCTTTTTTGCTTATATATTACATTATCATTAGTGAATTTTAACTTTTTTATTACTGTACATTTACTATTTGTACATTTTCTTTTGGAATGATTGTGTCCTGTTTAACTTTGCTTTAAAGCTTTTGTGATTATATTTGAGATCTGGATTACAACCATTCAAAATTTATTTTTGACCTACAAGTTAGCTTAGAAATTTAAAGTGTGCAAGGACCATATTTAAACTGCATCATTTGAGTTATTCACCTATTCAACTTTAGATGTTTTTTATTTAACCAAAGTGAATTATTCATAGCCTGCATTGTGAACTTCAAAAATGATATAAAATCACACAAAATACATTTGGAGGCTTTAATTCAAGCAAAAGGACACCAATAGAATGTCATTTAGTGACCATTTAGCCAGGAAGTTTTCATAGAGCTGGAATCAGAAATCATAAAACAAGAACTGATATCACAGACTTACAAAATGAATAAAGTGCATTTTTGAAGTACAGTGTGCAGGAACACAACTATTTCAACAATGTAGCAGTCAACAATGATAGCTGCAAGTGCACACTTCTATTTTGTCACTAGTGGATATGAAATGTGTGCTATTACCAGCTGGGGGCTTAGAGGGTTAGATAGCTTTAAAGGCTATGAGAATTTAAAGGCACTCTGTGACCATTTGTAATTTGTTTGTTATATTTGTTGCCATATTGGGAGATTTACTTTGAAACTTTTCATACAATAACACAAAAACCATTAAGCTGATTATTGGCATTCACACCTTTTCACAAAGCTACAGAGTATTGATATGTCCCAATTTTTCATTAATTGGTGAAATTTTTAATAACTGTAATGGTAATTTTTATGATCCTCTGACATCTTGTATTTGACAGCAGTAGTACAATTTTACTGAACCCGTCTATCAGAGATTTAAACAACATACTGCTTTTCACAGTCATATACGAGCAACAACTTTTTTGGATCCTCAGGTTTTTATAGTTCTCACAATAATATCAACTATGAACATACTGATTTGGGGGGCCTCATCTTCCTAAAGCATGACCTTGTATCTTTAATTGCCATGTATAGTGACCTGTTCCTCCAGTCTACATTTAGAAATAAAATTCATTGCATGATGATAATTTGTATAGGTTGTTAGGGCATTAAGGTGCTAGCCATGTAGGAAACTTTGTAAGTGCACATGATTTTATGTCACATTCATACTCTGAATTGCCAGTTTCAATTAGACTTATAGTTTGCAATGTTTCTTCACTTCAGTAATATGTTCCTGAAGGATGCAGACCAAACATCTCATCTTTAACATATCTATCATCTTCAGTGCCATAAATATGTTATCAATGTATTAAGAATGCTTTTTGTGTGATATAATTTCAGAAACACAAGAAAATTCATTTAACAAAAATCTTTGTATGTAACTGGTATAACAAAGTGGGTAATTCTAATCACCAATTTTCCACGAATATTAATTTGAAGAGAAATTGTAGGGGCAGCTGCAAAGGGCTACCTTTGCTGCCCTCTATAAATATTCATTCTACCATGATATTATGTGCCTGCTGAGCTGAGGTAGAAAGTCTAGACATGCTTTCCTGAGATAATGGATAAGGGAGGAAAAAATAAGAAGCAGTCTGATAATGAACAAATTCCTTGGAGGGTGTTGTAGATTCGAAGGTAAAGAGGTGGTTGTTTGTTTATCTTAGCAACTTGGATGAATAGAGAAAAGATGTTTCACCAACATTTGTAGGAGATTTTATTTATGAAGCATTATGGGAAACTCCTTCACAGCTTCCCTTAAGAAAATTTAGAGCAGAGATACACATTGGGTCAGTTGGCTGTAAGGCTGGGCCTATTTATGCTTGTTATATCTGGGATTTTTTACATAACATGCAAAACCTCATTGCACATAAAAACATAATGATCATTGAAATGAACCAAGACCACAGTATTCACTCTTAGCATCCTACTCTTGCAAGGAAATTATTGTAAGATTTATGTTCACCAGGCTAGGAATATTGTTTCATTAAGATACAACCAATATGTAAAACACTGTGTAACTAATAGAGGAGATTGTTCATGAAAGTAAAAATTAGTTATTTTTTCTTTTAATCTGTTTATATATAATTATATGTATAATTTTATATACCGTGCTGGTATTTAACCGTGTTGTATTTGGAGATGTGGGGATTTGGAGTCCTACAGACTTTGGAAATATCATAGCATATTCCTCTTTATGGAAAGATCTTCACTGAAGCTGGAGTGTGTACGTTAAATTTATCCGTGTACTTCTACCAAAATAGCAAAAGTGCTGCCCCCATTTATTCAAATCAGAATCACTCCTACAGTAAGACATTTTTGCCCTGGGGCATTAGAAAGGGGATTCTAAAGGACCAGGTTCTCTCAGGCACATTTTGAAGACATACTGAATAATCATGTACGCATTGCAACCAGGGGAGATATAGCTAAATTCTCACCATGGTTGCAGCTAATAATCATGGATGGAGTGAAGAATGAAAGAGACTAGAGTAATAGTGCTTTGGCAAGCAGTGAGATAGAGGAAAGAGGAGACTTAAGCAGAGAGTGTTACACATCTATCTCAAACTGGCAGATCTGGATGAGGTCCCAGGGGGCTGGGGTTGGGTGCATTTTCCAATACTTTTATTTTATTTATCTCTTAGATTTGGTACAATTAACATTGATGAACACAAACTGACTTAATGGAGCACAACCTTCTGAGTTCCTTGAGGGAAATTCTCTCCCCTATAGATGAAGAAAAGCAAGCATGGGCTTGACAGAAAGGTCACAAAGGGATCACATGCTCTTCTTTCTGAAGAGTTACAGAAGTATTAATCATCCTAAAATTTTAATGAGGTTATGTTTGTTCCCTGCACTATGGTAGTATGGAAGATAGTCTTTAAGAAGTTCACAGTTAGGAACTGTGCACTCTTTCCCATTTCCACTGTTATGTTTTTCTGAGTTCAGATATATGTATGACTTTCTTCTCTGAATTTTGGTAAGTTATTTTACACACTAGAACATCATTTCTTTAGTGATTTTCCTAATTGAATAATGATAGGGAAATTAAACTTTAAAACTTTCTTTAAAAAGCCAGAATGCAGACCTTTTACTTGTTTTCATGTACTTTAGAAGACCTCTCAGATGCTGAAAGAGTCCCTTTACTCATATACTACCCAACATTCCAATTACAGTAGTTTGGTTTTCTGATTCCCCAAGCTGTAATATATTAGAAATATAAAGGGACTTGCAGCAGAAAGAACACATGTTTAAAAATATGGCAGTTGGCACTATTAAATCTAGGATGGAGACCAGAAATACATGAAAGAATAGATTAGGATATATACCCAGAAGTGGAATTGCTGGATCATATAGTAGTTCTATTTTTAGGTTTTTGGAGAATCACCATACTATTTTTCATAGTGTCTACAGCAGTTTATAATCCCACTAATGTATGAGTGCTAACTTTTCTCCATATCCTCACCAGCCTTTTTTCTCTGGTCTTTTTGATAATAACTATTCTAACAAGTGTGAGACAATATCTTATTGTTGGTTTTGATTTACATTTCCCTGATAATTAGTAATGCTGAGCACTTTGTCATGTATTTGTTCACCATTTAAATATCTGACTTTGAAAATATCTATTCAGGTCATTTTCCCATTTTTATTTGACTTATTTAAGTTTTTGCCACTGAGATGTGATATATACATATATGGACATAATATGCACTCTATATATGATATATGCATGACTGAACAACAGATACATAAAATATTGCTCAGACATACATAAAAAAAAGGAAATCATTTCATTTGTGACAATATGGATAGACCTTGTGGGAATTATACTATGTGAAATTAATCAAACAAAGACAGATATTGTGTGATATCACTTATATTTAGAATTAAAAGCAAACTCATAGAAACAGAGAATATATCGGTGATTGCCATGAGCAGAGAGTGGAGGATCCGGTAATTGGTTGAAGTGGATGAAAAGGCACAAGCTTCCAGGTATAAGATAAATAAGTGCTGGGGAAGTAATGTATAGCATGGTGACTATAGTTAACAATACTGTATTGTGTATCTTAGAATTACTAGAGAGTAATCTTAGAAGTTATCATAACAAGGCAAACAGTAACTATGTGAGATGATAAATGTTAACTAATGTTAGTATGGTAAAAATTTTGCAATATACACATAAATCCCGTGGTACCCAGACTTATACAATGTTATATGTCAATTATATCTCAATAAAACTGGAAAAAAGAGATTAGGAACTTGAAAAATAGAGAAATGTTAAAACAATACAACTGATAGTGTTTTACATTATGACAAAATACTCTTGTGTATAAAGGCAAGAGAAAGAATTAAACATTTCGGAACAGCTAAAATCAGAATAGCAAGTAGAAAATGTGGGTTTGGTTATCGTTTTCAATAAAAGCAAACTTCAAAACTTCTAAAAATACAATGTTGTAAGGCCTGAATTACCATTTGATATCAGAAATTATGGAATATGAATTATTGTCAAGTAACTTTTTCATGAATTCTTTCTTGTGTAGGATATATAATTTCCTTTGAGATTTTCTCTGTTACTTTCTAAAGTAGAGCTTCAGTGGTCTCAGTAGTTATCATTATTTTTCACAGTGTCTTCTAAGATAGGCTGAGTCTCTTGAACATGGTCCATGATTATTTAATAGAGAATTATTTAATCTCCAAGTGGGCTTCATAACATTTTCACTTTGAATATCAACCTACCGTGACAGAGGCAAGATCCTGCACTCTTGCTGCATGTGAACAACAATGTTTAGCTCAGGAGGCATTGCCCTCTGCACATATTTCCACAAATAATCATGATTGTTTTTACTACACTGAATTTAATATTTTTGAAACCCTATCCCAGTATGTCTTTCACTGGATTACTTGTGGTAATCTTTTCCAAGCCCTATTTTTTATTTCTTTAACTGCATTATTTGTAGTTTTTGTTCCCTCTTTTCTCATTTGTGTCAACCACCATTCAAATACTCCACTAACTATATCAAGATAATGGAGATAATATGAAATGCAATTCAGAAAAATCTATTAGAGGTTGAAGAATAAGTCAGCTCATAATATAACTAAGTTCTTTGTTTCTAAAGGAACAAAGCTTATTTGTTGTATGTTACAAATAACAGCTTAAACATTGTATATATTTCCATTATACCTCTGTTATACCTCTGTTAACAAGAGTACTAACATATTTTAGAGCAATTTCAATTGATTTTTATTTATATTCAAATAAAAGACTTTATTTTGGTCTCAGACTTAATCAATTTTTCTCTGTAGAAAAAAAGTGTTTTCATTGTTGTTATTTTCTTAGATATAAAATATAACCAGTTAAGTAGGTAATGTTACTAAAATGTTTTAAATCTTTCACATACTGGCCATGTAAACTTTGATATTATATTGTGAGAAAATCAGATAGAAGAAATTCCAAATAGTAATGCTGGTAAAAGATATAATCTGGGGAACACTTTCACTTTTTACTTTAGTTCAATTTCTTTTGAATCCACATAAAGGCGAATAACTCCAGTTAACTTAAGCAACAATGTGCTTTTACAGGGTGGACAATGAGGTTTGTCCTAAAATTCAAAGTGAGGCAGCCCCTGAAGGAAGACCAGAATGAGGAATTTTAGAAGTTATAGACATTAGGCGACCCTCTTCCATTCCATTCTTCCTGCTTCTCTATCTGTTAAATTCTTATTATCCTGAATATCACTTTTTCTAAGGCTTTTTGCAAATGAGACAGAGGAAGGTTATTCCTCTAAGACTTATGAGTCCCTCAGTTTCACCATTTACAGAATGTAACTGAATGACAATTCCACATTCCTAAAGGGTAGAATCTGATTAAGTCAGCTCAGGCCCTGTGGCCAACACTTCCAATCAATGGTGCATAGAATGACTCCTGTACTGTTACCATGGTTTCTGCTACCCACAAGACTAGATACAGGGGCTGGTGCAATACTTCATTGGCAAAGGGGCCTCTCTTAAATTGAACTGATACCCCCCAGATTATTACTATATTTATATTGTTACAGTTGTTAATCACAAGAAGTAATGATACTGAACACTCAGCAGGTATTGTACTCTTGTCACATGCCAGGAACTGTGGTCAAACCTTCGCACTCATTATCTCATGTTTTCCTCACAAGGCCCTTATCTCTATTTTATTGATAAAGAAATTAAAATTTGGTAATGGCTAAATATTGTACCAAAACTCTCAGAATGGTATGGGAAAGTGCCACAAAGTTATAGGCTATACATTTCTTTGATGGAGAAGAGATGGATGCTTATGAAAAGCAGAGGATAGTACATGGTCCCAAGGGGTATTTACTTTCCAGAACTCCCAAAGTTCTTGATAGGGAGGTTAAGCTGTGGGAGATGCCACAGGAATTAGCATTGTCTTTCTCATAGCAGTATATTATATCTTCTAGGTTCTATAGCAACAATGGACAATTCAAATTTCAGCTACACGCCAACCCATTCACCAGCTAGAAAACAACTGGCATGCAACAACCCAAATGAATATCTGTGTGTCAGTGCAAGCTTGTATGAAACAAAAAACAGTTTTCCAGGTGTGTCCCCTCATATGCTTATAGTCCATCAGCATTTCCATTCTCTGGTCACTGGATTCCTTGCCAAATGACTCCTGGTGTTAGTGCTAAAGCTTAATATATATGTCTAATGCTCTCAAAGAAAAGTTATGTAGCTACTCTTTTATAGTAAGAAACCAAATCACTGCTGTACAATAGAGAATGATTGCTTCCACGTTACACACTCACATGCAAACCAACTTAAAATAATAGAATTCAGGCACCCCACAGCTAAACTTTAATTATATTGTCTGATAGTAGATTGCTATATTTTGTCATCATTTCACTTGTGCCTCTATCAACATAATGCATTATTGTTCCCCATTACAAACCCTGTTTGTTATTTATTGTTAAAGACTGAATAGTTGAATTTATACTCTGTCACAATAAATCATGCTCACCCAGCTAATGCAGCATTAAAATGAAATCAGGCTTGCAATATTGTTAAGCCATATACAGAGTCCAGCAGAAGTAATGCCTGCTTGAGTGTGGTTGGTAAGGTAATAATACAGGTGTGGTAATATATAGTTTTAATTTGAACATTTCACCTAAAATGTCATATGGTGTGCTTGAGTGTAAAATCATTATGTTACAGAATTACATGCTTGTGATTTTGTAATAAAAGGTTCTGTAATAAAAAAGGGTGTTATTTGTGCTGGACCCCCTGTGTATTATTGTTTGGGTGGATAGCACAGACCAAGCTTTCCAAACTGTCTCAAGTCATGCATACCATCAAAAATATTCATTGAGTGATCTAGGCTTCATGAGTTTATTCCAAGTGTTCTGAAATAATCAAATAGGAGAAAAAACAATATGTGAAATAAATATGTACTCCTAAGATAAATTTTTTGAAAAATATACATGAGAACCTGCACCTATATGCATAAATGTGGGATTTGAAATTACATGAATAAATGCTCAACATTGTTTGTATAAACTCGGTGTCATAGCAAGTACTATAATGGGCTTAGTTTCCATATCTGGTTCTGAAAAGAAAACTTTGTATATATGAAATCAATGTTTATTTTAACATGGTATATACATCATGCTGCTTAGAGTATTTAATGTGGACATCAGCATACAGTGCTGCAATTATTTATTTATAATGATATCTTTCTTTTTATGGGATTTGTCTATATTTTGATAGTTTGAGTTTAGCACATATTTGAGATCAGTGTTATCGCAGTGGGAAAAACAAAAGGGAAGCTTCTGAAACTGCCTCTTCCCTCTAGCCAAGAGCATGCATCAAAAGCACCAGTGCACCTGGAGCATATGTTGAAAAGTATTGCTACTGTTAAGTATCTAAAGGCTACAGGGAAGGTGGTCCCCATTTTATTTCTGTTTAATTCATCCTCTGGGAGTTATAGAAACTGGATGGATCCAGGAGGATGGCTGCAGACTGTCAGAAATTTCAGCAAGTAGTAGCCCCAATTGCTGCTGCTGCACTCACTGGACATGGTATCATGGTTAGAGCAGATTAATACGGCCTCAGGTACATGGTATCTGACCATTGATTTGGAAAATGTGTTCTTTCTATTTTAATAGGAAAAGAAGATCAGTAACAGTTTGAATTCATGTGGAACAGACAAATGAATTCATTAACAGTTTTGCTTCAGGGCTATGTTACCTTTACTGCTCTCTCTATTATGATAAAGTCTAAATAGCTTTAGACTGCCAGGCTTTTCCATACGACCACACATTAATTCATTATATCAATGATACTATGATTATCAAGCAGAATAATCAAGAGGTTACCAGCACAGCGGAGAGCTTGATAAGACATATACAATCCAGGGGATGGGCTTTCCATACAAAGAAGATTTAGAGTCCTACAATATCTAAACGGTTTTTATGGATATAGTGCCAAGACATCACCTCCAAAATAAAGGAGAATCATTACATCATACACTTTCTATCGTGAAAAAGCTAGTGCCATGCCTAGTGAACTTCTTCAGATTCTGTAGGAACCATATTCCATGCCTAAGGACTACCTCAGCCTATATACAATATTAGGTGACGCCCAAGACTGCCAGCTTTGAGTAGGGCCCAGAGCAAAAAAGTGTTCCACAGCAAATCCAAGTCTTAGTGTTAGCATCTGTGTTTTTTGGGCCATATGGTTTGCTGGACCCTGTGATGTTGGAGGGATTAGTGATGAGGAAAGGTGCTGTCTGAGAGAGAAGGAACATGTGGTCCCCAAAGGCAAATTGAAGTTTCATTACCCTAAAAAAGGAAAAGATGCTGAACATGAAAGAACAAATAAATGCCCAATACACCCCTATTGTAGTCATGGCAGTTTTAAAGATTTCTGATTCTTCATTGGTTTATGTCTTAAAGGGTCGAAATTTTTTCCAATGAAAACTTTTGAAACTTTAGAACACATTTGTACATAAAGAAACAACATAATTTTGAAAGCATGCTGTGTGAATGCTTTCATATTTTTTTTATTTTAATTGTTTTTCAGTACAGTTTTCTGTCTTTTACTCCCATCCCATACCACCCCCTAGTGCTCCCCCCTCCCTCTCCTTTCCACCCCCCTTAGTTTTTGTCCATGTGTCCTTTATACTTGTTCCTATAATCCCCTCCCTTTTTCCCTGAAATTCCCTCCCCTCTCCCCTCTGGATACTGTCATCCCCTTTTCTATTTCAATGTCTTTGGCTATATTTTGCTTGCTTGTTTGTTTAGTTGCTTAGGATCCTATTAAAGGTGAGATCATATGCTTTCATATTTTTGATGTGTTGAAATAGTTTGTCAAAGGTATAATCAAAATGAGAGTGTTTATCAAAAATATAAACATTTTTCAAAATTTTCTCTGTATTGTGATTAAACCCAGAAATGAAATAAAATATTGTATAGCATATCATGATCCAATTAATACACACCTTTGAAAAGTGACCAAGAAATAGAATCACTGATCCCTGACTTTGCAGTTTAAGAAGTCTGCACTATATGCTAACTCTTCAGCATAATTCTAATAAAAATAAAACTTTTGTTCATTACCATTTTTAAGCTTTTTCTAATTAACTCTGAATAGAATCACTGAAGAATAGATCAGAAGAGAATATTAAAATAGAGTTCTTAATTCTCTTAAGTCTGTAATATTTGAAGATCTACAGTGTCATTAAAATCTTAAAGTTGATGATATTCAGAAATAAATAATAAAATAAATGGCATAAGAAACTTCCATTTTTCTTCATATTCCACATGTATAACAGTATTGTTTTGACCTTTTTACTAAAAATATATATAGAGAGCTAGATAATGCAAATAGATAGATGATACATATCTTAGGTTTATGGAGTAAAGAGCAGCAACATGATTGCCTAAAAAATTGTTATAACTTTTCACCTAGAATATATTGTAAAAGTAAACAAAACACATTATTAGTATTCTTTTCTCCCTTCTTAGTGACATTAGAGTGAATGCTTACTTTATTCAAATGTTTTTAAGTAGAAAAATACATATGAATTTTTATAAAATGTTTTGTGGTTAATGTTAATATAGTATTTCTGGGTATTATTGTATTATTAGTATCCTCTCAGATTTTTTTAATATTCTGAGGTGTTACAATATAGTGATCTTTTTGGCTTTCCCATGAGTGAATCATTCTCCATTGAAAAGTACATTAAGTTTTTTGTCTTCCAAAATATCAATTGTCAGTCATAATGTTAGTATAATGGAAAGTATGCCAGTCACTTAAAAGTTATAAATATAGGTCTTTATTATCTTTGAAAATTGGCATAATTAATTCTGCTAGTAAAAATGGAAGTAGTAGATTTTTTTTCAGTATTATTCCAGTTACAACTTGTTTATGTACAAAAAGAGTAATTCAACTCAAATGAATTTAGGCCAGCATAGAAATTGATTTACCTATCCAAAAGGAAATTGGACTTGGGTTCAGCAATAACTGAATACCAAATTCATATAGTGTCATTAGCTCTTTCTACTCTTTCTTTCCACTCTTGCCACTGCTTATTTTGTCATGGTGATTCTCTCTGGTAGGAAGATGGAAATGCAGCTGGAAGCCCTACACTCATAATATACAGCTTAGCATCCCACTCAGAAAGTGGATTTTTCTCCATGATAGATTTTGGGAAATTGCCATAGGGAAGACTAATGGGACATGCCTGGTCTTGCAGCAACCATTGGCTTAATTACCCAGGAGGTGGAAGAAGAAAAAGTTGGTGACAGAATTCGTCTTATAAAAACACATGATATGTATTTCCCAAAGGGTAAAAATACATTTCTCCTAGGAGGAAGATAAACTCCTGGACCAATGAAGAAAACAAATAAACAAACAAAAAGATATACATTATAAAAATGGATACACCATTTTATTTATAATCCATAGAACTATTCTGAACTGAAGTTTTAATCTACACTGATGAAATACATATGGAGCAATAAATGTTAAGGGTTCTGGTGGCTAATATTTTTGTGTCCTTTAATAGTTTAGAAGTCAGTAGTGTGAATTAGCTTATGAAAATAACAGGCTGATACCACCTATGGGGCTTCAAGAACTCTCCATTTCTAACAAGGTCACTTCCCTGACCAGAGAGTTCCTCTGTTTCTTAATTACATGGATTTTCCTTTTCCTCTCAAGCACAAATAGATATTTAGAGATTTGAGAAGAAGGTTCCTTCTGACTAGTACAAAGTGACATATGCAGACCTACATCCAGTCTTCACTGTGGAATAGAGAGAGTTCAGGGAACTGTGTGTGCTCTTCATTTCTTGGTTTGTAAGTTATCTCCCAATAAATCTTGTCTTGTATCTGCACCACGTGATGCTTTGCCTGACATGGTTTAAACACTTCCTTTCATGGGGGTTTAAAAACTATGAATTGAGTTGGTCTAACACTTTCACATAGAAGTCAGCATGGTTCCCCAATTTTTTTTTTACTCAGGATCATGCTATATTTGGGAAAATAAAAGTATGTTGAAAAATAACCTTCCATTATTTTACATCTTTTGTTAGTCTTGTGCTTTTTTTACAGGTTTCTATTGCAAACCATCTACTGATGTTTTCATATTCCCAAAATTTCCAGTTGTCTGCCATCTAGTGACTAGTCTACACATTTGTTAACTGCTCACTCGTTAAATATTTTCTACTAAGAATCTTCTAAAAAAATGACTGCCTTTTCATGATTTAGACAATAAACAAAAAGACTGCTATCTTTTATGGGACAAGGAAACAAAATAATCACATCAAGTGATTTTTATTAAAGACAATGATACTTAAATAATGCAGAATAAAAATAGACACTATTTCAAAAATTAAAAAATTGTCCGCAACTTCTGTTATTTATAGTTCTAACATACAGCAGCATTCTGTGTTGTAATATCATATGGCTTAAAAACTTCATAGAGGATACTTAGGTACATCTTTCTATCCCATAGTTGGCTGCAGATAGTTATAAAGCTGCTAGAAAAATACAGGTTCTTAGAGAAAACTCAATAAAGTATGCAGAATGACTTTTCAAAATAAAATTACAGAATAACTTCGAAGGACATACACATATAAACAATACACAGTAGAATGAAAGACATTCGTTTCCCATTTGTCACAGTGGGATCATAAACACAAGAAAGAAAGAAGTTGCAAAAGACTTGTTAAAATGTAACACAGGAAGAAGTGCAGTACATGGGGGCAATATAGTACAAGAGTGTCTATTAGAGTAAAAGAAATTAATACAGTTTGAACTCTAGTTACTAGCTTGGGGATTGTGTGCTGATTATTCATGTTTTTGAGACATAACTTCCTTATTAGCAAAATGGAAATAATAATAAAAGCTTCACAAACTTTTTAGGTGCAATAGACAAAAAGAAATATGGCATCTTTGTTGGAATTACATATACACATCTCTCCATGTGTTCCTAGTATTCCTATCCCCACAGTCATTCATCTTGGAGTGTAGATGGAGCCTTTATAATAATTAGAAAAGACGATCCTTAATCCAGACAGATGTAGCTCTGCCCCATGGAGCAAATGATGTCTAGAAGAATTTGGAATTGATTCCAATCCTTACTTGTCCTCTTGACCAGTTGTCTTTGTAAAGTGAACAACTAAAACACCAGTGCAGAGCCCAGCTCTCCTGGTTATTGTGGGTTCTGTTAATAATAATGGAAAAGAGAGGAACAAATTAATACTCATTTGTTTTGCAGCATTGTTAATCATAGGCCAAAAGGAAAAAACCTTTAGAAAAAGGCTTAGTTTGGGTAATAAGAAAGACTATCCAAATTCATAGTGCTTTTGTCTCAATGTTAAGAAAGATTGAAAACTATTCTTTTATTATTAAACTTATCTCATTGTAAAATATATATATTATATATATATTTATATATATTTATATTTTATATAAATATATAAATATAAATATATTTATAAATATATTTATAAATATAAATATAAATAATATAAATAAATATATATATAAATAAAATATAAATATAAATAGATATATAAATATATTTTATATAAATATATATATTTTTATATATTATATATATATTCAAAATGTCTTTGGGATATATATATATATATCCCAAAGACATTTTGAATTTTATTTGAGAAACTAGCTCTATGAGTGTTTAATCAATTTTAGGTAGGTTGTTTTAATAGTAAGTCAAATAAGTGTGGCAGTGCTATGATGAATAGAGTGAGGTTTTTTTAAATTTCAGGTTGTCTAAGAGACTTTTTAAAAAGATTTTATTTATGTGTTTATAGAGAGAAGGGACAGGAGGGAGAAAAAGAGGGAGAAAAACACCAATCTGTGGTTGCCTCTTGCGTGCCCCCTACTGGGGACCTGGACCACAACCCAGGCATGTGTCCTCACTGGGAATCAGACTGGCGACACTTTTTTTCATAGGCCACCACTCAATCTGCTGAACCACACCAGCCAGGGCAAAGAGACTTCAATATAATATCTACCGTGAATCTCCAAACAGGGCTAAGTCTTGTAAAATTTCTCCAAAATAATTTAAAATGGAAGCCATTTCTGAATCAGTGAATGTTCAACCAGAGAAGAAGAACTAGTAGATTAGATAGATAGATAGATAGATAGATAGATAGATAGATAGATAGATAGATAGGCAGATTCATTACAGAGAATTGTTTTCACAGATTTGGAATCTATATTAACAATTTGTTAAGGCTGTATCTCCATATCTGATGCTAGATTATGAAATCCATGGGGAAGGCAGTCAGGGAGGGAAGATTACAAGTAAGCTGGAAAACCCATGAATATAAACTGGTCCACAGTCAGAAAAAAAAGAAGGAAAATTCAAGGAAGCTAGAGTAATTGTAGACCTGGATGCTGCTTCATACCAATGAAGTGAGTCAGCATCAGCAACAACATGTGTAATCTACAAAATGACTGCAGTCTCCCTTCTGCTCTCCAACAAAAACTCTTTGAGGAAAGGATTCACTAGTAACCTGTCCAAGATCCTTGAAAACCAACTTTTTCAACTATGACAAAATCCAGAAGCAATAAAAGATAGGACAGCTTTTACTGCTTAAAATTAAAGAAAAATTTCATAGTGAGATGAAGAAATAAAAATGGGCAAAGTCAAAAGAAAAATTACAATCTTGGAGAAAATATTTGCAACACATGTTACAGATAATGATTAGTATCCTAATAAAGAAATCTAAATGATGAAGATTGACAACAAAGAAACATTATGGAAAAAATGGGAGGAAGACATGAATAATTTTATATTTCAAAACAACTTTAAAAAGACATAAAATGGTACTTAAACTGGTGAAAAGTTGCTAAATTTTACACATAATGAGAAAAATGTATATTCAAACTACACTGATAATTTCTACTGTTAGCATAAGTTAAGTGGTTATTAATAAGGATGGATGCAAAAGGAATAAGACATTGTTGAGCACAATGAACCAAGGAGAATAACCCTGTTTGCTTTACCAGGAAGCTAAAGTTTCACACACTCCAGGGGACCACAGCATTGTCCTGCCAAGGATTAACACTCGTCCCTATCCCCTCCCATACCAGATTGTCCGGAGGAAGCAGGGGGAGGTAAACGCATGAGGAATAGAAGTCAAAATAGTGCAGGGTAATATGCTTGACTATAGAGGCTTGTCAGTCCAACCTGGGAAAGGAATCAATTGGCTAGGGATCGGACCCAGCAGAAGCATGCAAAAAGCTTGGGAAGTTAATTGGTTATTTTGTAAAAGCACCTGGTTCCTCCCAAGCCCAAGATAATATAACACAGTTTAACAAGGAATCTCTCTGGCTCCCTTGGGAACACACGTTTGCCCCTTTTGCATGTTCTCTCTGTAGCAACCATGCAGGTCTAGCAGCCCAGAGAACTCCAAATGCAGGCTTCAGGAGGGAGCCTGCATACGGCAGTGCAGCTAGAAATAGCATTAAGCTTCCTGAATGACTGAGACCATTTAACATCCATCTGTAGACTCCAAAGGACTAAGCTTTAATATGAAACAGAAACTGTGGACACTGGGCTTTGTTTTGTCCTTGCTGAGGATACAGTTAAACTTTTTCCATGGTGGGACAGATAGATATGGGCAGCAGGGGCAGCCTTTTATTTCCATCCAAATAAATCTTGTCACACCACAATTTCCCATACATGCATCCATGAAATACTTTTCTTGTGATCCTGCGAAAGATCCCTACTTTCCAGCAACACCACCAGGTGTTGTCAAGAATGTTTGCAATTGGAATTCTATTAAGGTATTGGTAAGAATGTAAATTGTTTAATGTATTTTGAAATAGCCCTGACCAGTATAGCTCAGTTGGTAGGGCATCTTACTACAAAGCAAAGGGTAACTGGTTCAATTCCTGGTTGAGCACATGCCTGGCTTGTGGGTTCTGTCCCCATCTGGGGGATGTGCAAGAGGCAACTGATTGATACTTCTCTCTCGCTTCAATGTTTCTCTCTCTCTTTCTCCCTCCTTCTCTCTCTTAAAATAAATAATTAATTAATTAAAAAATAAAGTACTTTAAAATACAGTTTAATATCATCTACCAAATGAAGATATTCTTGCCCTAATGACTCTGCAATTCTATTCTTACATCTCTACCTAAAAGTGTAGGGACACCATATAGTGAGTGGCATATACAAAAATATGCTTAGCATCATTATTTGTAGTTTCTCATACTCATTGAAGAGTAAAATGGAAAAATAAATTATGGTATGTCAAGCAATGGAATACTATGAAACATAAATATGAGTGAATTAGAGCTACATGTATGTTTGCCATTAACATAATGCTGAGAACAGAGACCTAGACACTTCCAGATTTTTTCCATTTAATTAGTATCACACACACATAAATCAGGCACACATAAAACACACTGTTTAAGGATACAGACTTAGGAGGTAAAAGTAAATATGATGAAAAGAAGGAAATAACTACCATAAAATTCAGATACTCTTTGGATGATATAAGTGGTGATTATGACAGTATCTTAATGAGGTGGTTAGGTTGATGTCTTCATTTTATTCCTTGATCTTGAAGGTCACTGGATAGGTCACTACATGAGAAAACACTGAGCTGTAAATTCCTGCTTTGTACATTTTCCTCAGTACATGTTATAGTTTACAAATAAAATGTGATTGAAAAGTAAAATAGTTGATTAAAACATAATCCATTAATATTGGGAATTTCTTCAATTACAGAGAAACTGCTTACAGTAAGAAAGTCATAAATCTATTTGCCAGTGACAAGAAGAAATAGGCTTCAGTGACTGGTGGCTGAAAATTGTGCTCACTGATAGAAGATTTTTGTTCATAATATACCCTACATTTCATACCATTTAGTTTTGGGGCTACCAGAAAAGGATGTCTTGGTAACAATAGGAAGGGAAGTTTTCATAAAACAGTGTACAGATTTCTCTCATTGCCCTTTAGGGACAGAAAAACTCAATAACCCTAGAAATTGTATTTTAATGTAAAAACTACACAATAGCCTGAGTAGATTTTCTTTTATGATGAATTAACCAGTCTATTTACATAGCAAGAATATATCCCTCACACAACCTCTGACAAAATAGTAATGTAAATTTAACATATAAAAACATGAAAGGATTAGATTTCCTTTCAAACCAATCTCGTTTAAAAGTCTGCCAGTTAGATAAAGATCCAAGAGCTAAAATTGCAACAGAGAGGAAGGAAGGAAAGAAGGAAGGGAGGGAGGGAGGGAAGGAGGGAGGGAGGGAACATTCTGACAATTATTGGAATATTCATTGAGTATCTCCTGCTAGATATCTTTTATGTGTACTCACTGAAGTCATCTCATTCAACATTTATGATCAACTGATGGCATCAGAATTGTTTTCTAAACTTTAGAGATGACATTATTGAAACTCAAACTATCTTCTCTAGTCACACAGTAAAGAATTGGAATGTTCAGATTTCAAACATAGTTTTTCTGACCATAGAGCATTTATTTTGGTGCCTACCTGCTACTTTAGAAAACCATGATGTTAGGGTTTATCAGCCACAGTATTATTAGGATAACAGAAGTTATGTCATGTTCCATGAAGGGAATTTTAAGTGGGAAGCTAATGAACTTATTAGAAAAGCTGACAAAACAACAGGGGGATGGGAAGATAGCCCAGGGGTTATCAAGTACAAGGTGCTGCTACCATTACTGGGACTGGAGGGACAGTAGAAGGAGCTGATGTTACAGGAGCCCATGGTCTGAGGTCCTTGTATGGGAGCCGGAAACTTGGAGGATGGGCTGTTTGAGAGGCAACACAGCTGGCTACCGAGCAGAATCTAGAAATCTGGAGGGGTTCCCCCATGGGAGGAGCTGGAGTCCTAAAATGAGCTGCAAAGTTGGAGCTGGAACTGCAGAGCTACAACCACAGTCACTGCCAACACTGATAAAAGATACCTCAAGGAACTGAGCCGGGGGGGGGGGGGGAGACATAATTTGACTTCTCGTGTCCAGTCTCTAGCCATTGCCTCATTGGTGGGGCCCCAAAAGAACCAATTTGGCTGAGATCTGGGAAATGTACTTTTCAGAAGTGATCCCTTTGTGGTTTGATAGAGACCACAATGCACGAAGGTGGGGTTAGAGGTGGATCTGAGTGAAGAATACAAATTTCAAATCTCAAAACTAGCTTTCTATTTCACTTCAGATTAACCCAGCCCCAAGAAGAGATGGTGAGTAGAAATTACCTACAGTATCTAAACAGGCTAATGTTAGAATAATTTGTTTAATATGTAACATTTATTGTTTCTCAAGAAAATAAATCATTCTTTAACTTGAATAAATCCACATTGCTGTTTCAGTTAGCAAGCAGTCTAAATAAATAGCACTGCAGAAAAATAATAAGAAGGCAAGCTGAAATATAAGAAGCATGGAAAAATGCCTGCTATCCTACAGGGTTGCTTAAAAGACATAAGTAGATGAATGTGGAGAAGAATCTAAAAATAAGGCTATGTTTTAGCATTGCGTGTTAATGCTCATAAGGGACATTGATTTGAATGATAATTCCAATTGTTGGTTTTGTTAATGTCTGAATAGTGCTTTCAGAAATCAGTTCTTTTGTTATATAAAGTAGCAGCTTATAATTAGGGGGGAAATTCACATTTAAAACAAAAGAATTGATTTCTAATTCTAGGTGGTGGAAAAAATAGATAGAACCAAGAAATTTAAGACAAAAAAAAAGAAGAAAAAAGATTTGAAAAAATGGGAAAATGCAGGACTGGTATTTCATTAGAAAACATAAGTGATACAAAGTTTGTGTTTGTGTTTTCTTTCTTATTATTTTTGGTATAGTTATCCAAACTGATAAAATCTGGAAAGAAGGATACCAGCAACATCTGGTAATTATACTTGATGTATAATTTTCCTTGCAAGTACCTAGCTAGTGCTAGCCGATACAGCTTTATGGGCTGATGGAATAGTTCTGTATCTGTTCTACCTGATAGGCAGCCACTGGCCACATGTGTCTATTAAGCACTTAAATGTGGCCATTGTGATTGTGAAACTAAATTTCTGTTTTGATTTATTTTTTTCTGGAAGGTAAAGCTCTTTTTACTTAAATTATAGTTTACATACAATACTATATTAGTTTCAAGCATATAACATGGTGATATTTCATATTTATACACCTTACAAAATGATCACCAGAAAAAGTCCACTCTTCTTCTGTCACTGCACAAAGTTATTGTGATATCATTGGCAACATTTTAATTAATTTTCATGTAAATGTAAATAACACCTATAAGCCATGACCACATTTTTGGATAGCACAGAACAGTAATATTGCTCAAAATTGAAAGAAAGATATTTTTCTTCCACAAAGAATTAACTTCAAAGGCAGCCCTGGCCAGTGTGGCTCAGTTGGAGCATCCTCCTGTAGACCAAGAAGTTGCAGGTTTGATTCCTGGTCAGGGCACATACCTAAGTTGATCAATGTTTCTCTCTCTCTCCCCACCCCCCGTCTCCCCACTTCCTTCCTCACTCCCTTTCCCTTTCTCTAAAAATTTATGAACATGTCCTCAAATTAGAATTTTTATAAGAAAAAGCAAGTTTTAAAAAATAACTTCAAGGACAGTTTTGTTGCATTGAAGTGAAAAGGTGATTCCTTTCTATGATCAGAACAGCTCAAACATCCCTGGTGAGGTCATAGCAAAATTCCCCTCATATTCATTTACCTTCTAAATCAGTAGTAAATGATTTAGAATCAGAGTGCAGACACTGCTAAGGCAAAGAAGGACATTTGTTCCCTGCTTTATATCCTTCAGTGTATGGTAAGAAGCTATAATAACAAGTGGGGACTAAATAAGTATTTTCTGATAGCATTTTGAAGCACTCAGAAAACTCCACTAAGATCTGTAGGTGGAAACTGAAAGCCAAATGAAACTAAAATGTAGAAGTTGCTTTTTCCATCCATCCATTCAGTTCATTCAGGTTCAGCCACTTGTCATCATCTCCATCTCTATGACTTTCTAATCATTATCTCTTGCCTGGATTACTGCAGTAATCTCTTAATTGGTGTCTTGCTTCTATTCTTCCCCCTTTACAGTGTATTCTCAACTCTTTGGTCAGTGTGGTATTTTAAAGCAGAAGTTAGATCATATCACCCCTTTCCTCAAATTCCTATAAGGACCCCATTTTATTTTATAAAGAGTAAAAGTCAAAGTTCACAATGGTCTGTGAGGCCTTACATGGTCTCCATCCTCATTTCCCTGATTTTCATTTCTTCATTGCTCTCCCCCTGTTCACTGTGCCCCAGCCACATTGGTTTCTTGGCTGTTACTCACAGACTGGAGACACCCTATTCCTTAGGGCCTCTGCACTGGCTGTTTCCTCTGCCTAGAACTTTCTTCTACCAGAATATCACCTCTCTTCTCCAGGGATGTCATCTTCCTTCCCATTGAGTTTTTACTCAATCCCCAATTCCTCGTAGATGCTACTCTAACTACTTGATTTAATTCTGCCCTCTGTCCTCAGCACCTTCCAGGCCTCCTGATTTCCCTAACCTTGTTCTCTTTGATTTCCCTTTTTCTAAAGTATTCATCAGCTTTAATGTACTAGAACATTTATATGATGTTTGTTTTTCACTGTCTACCTACCTCCAGTAGGACATAAACTGCAGGAAACCAGCGAATATTGCTTGTTTTGATCATTGATATATCCCCAACATTGTGAAAAGTGCCTAATATAAAAATACTTTATAAAAGCATATTAAATATACTAGCAAATGTTTATTAATCAAGGTAATATGTCTATGATTTATGTATGTGTATGAATTTGTATACACAATGATTTCAATGAATTTTTGTGAGTAAACATATCTGATTGTTAATGTAACATGAAAATTGCCAACTCAAAATTTTCTAAATGAAATGTCATAAATTTCTTTAGTAAATGTTAATTTGTTTCAAAGTGCTTTAATAGTAATATAAAATCCTAGATGTGTTCAACTGGGCTGAGATAATGATATTATATTAGAGAAAATTTTAATTTTCTTGACACCCAAGCCCTTCCATCTTTAATTTTCATACTTACAGTACTTCATTAAGATGCATATTGTATTTAATTTTCCAGGAAATTTCAGAGCATAAAAGAAGCATGTATATGCAAAGCAATTTCCAGTTAAACTAGTTGAAATTTTAAAAATGGAAGCCTGTGTCTTTTTAAGTAGAGCCTGTATCTTTTCTCAGTGGGAGACATGCTTGCGTGGGTCAATGTAGCTGAGAATAAATAGAGTACCTTTAACCTTTGTTCGGTGCGCCTGTCTCTTAAACCTTTTCCTATATCATGTACCCTCTCTAAGTTGCTGATATTGATTTCAAAGTCTCAACACAGGCATAGTATTTTCCTACTACTTGACCACCACTGCCAGTTGAGGGATAAAAGATTACTGTTTTTAGAGCCTCTACTTCAGTGTGCATCTCCCATTTTCGACTCTCTTTTCTTAAAAGAATTATATTACTGACAAATTTAACTTGGAACCCATAATAAGCCTTGGAATATTTTTCTGGCAACTGCTTCAAAGCTGGTTATTTCTGATTGTGTAGTCATGGAAATCATGTTTTATCTTTAAAATTATTCTATACTTATCAATGTTAAAATTAGCATTTTTTCTCTTGCTACACGTGAAGGTCACTTTTCTATCTTGTTAAAGAAGCTGTGTCATAACCTTTTCAAAGCTTACATTTCCAGCAAAATTTATTGCCTGTTATAGCCCATCTCTAGTCCCACATGAGGATAAACCCCTTGAGGACAAGGTTATGCCCCATGCATTTTTGTATTTCTTACAGAATTTAGCACATAAAAGGTACGCCATGCTACTTCCTCTTCCTTTCAGCCCATCTGACTGATTCAATCGTGTACATCCTACCAAATTCCATTCATACCTTACTTCCTCTGCAAAGTCACCTCTGATTTTTGTGGTTATGGGCCTGGACTCTGAAATCAGATGCCTGGGGTTGGTTTCTTTTGCCTCTTACTAGTTAAATAACCTCAAGAAATTTCACTCACCTCTCTCTGCCTCAGTTTCTTCAAGTGTAAAGTAAGGAAATAATAGCATCTAATTCATAGGATTGGTGTAAGGATTAAATATTAATACATATAAAGATCTTAGAACAGTATCTGTCTCATAATTAGCATAAATAAGTGCTAGCTTTTATTAGGGGTATAGGAGATGTGCTGACATTGCTAGTTTGTTGTTTAGTATATAATTTTATTATTGCTATTTAACATTGATTTTTATTGATATGTAATGGACACATAAGGCATGTAACATTATATTTGTGTCAAGTGTACAACATAATGATTTGATATATGTATATATTTTGAATGGATTACCACAATAAGTCTAGTTAACATCCATCAGCACACATAGTTACAAATTAATTTTTTTGTGATGAGAGTTCTTAAGATTTATTCTCTTAGCAACTTTCAAACTTACAATACAGTATTATTAACTATAGTCACCATGTTGTAGATTATATCCCCAGGGCTTATTTGTTTATAAGTAGAAGTTTTTACCTTTTGACTCCCTTCACCCACTTTTTCCACTCCCTGCCCTTGCAAACCCCCAATTTGTTCTCACAATCTGTGAATTTAAGGTTTTGTTTGTTTTTGTTGTTTTAGGTATTTAACATTGATTTTTAATTATTTTTACCTCCTGACTAAAG
Source organism: Carollia perspicillata (assembly GCA_004027735.1). Taxonomy (NCBI): domain Eukaryota; kingdom Metazoa; phylum Chordata; class Mammalia; order Chiroptera; family Phyllostomidae; genus Carollia; species Carollia perspicillata. Next base: position 23,038 of record PVKM010006199.1, read on the forward strand.
CATGAGCTGACTGAGGACAGATACTTTGACTCAGTCATATGTTGGATCCAGCATAATACTTAATATTCAATGAGCACAATAAATATTTTTAGAATGACTAAATAAATGAGCTGAATTACCTTTTTAATGAAACCATCAACATCTCTAACGATTTCCTAAAACCTGCTCAAGGAATTCATAATTATTTTATTTTATTTTTGTGGTTTATTGCACTTTTATTTATTTTATTTTTTATTGTTGTTCAATTATAGTTGTCCCCATTTCCCACCAATTAAGCTCCCCTGCCCTGCCTACCCTCTCACACTTTCAATCCTCTGCCCCCTCCCCCATTGTCTTTGTCCATGCATCCATTTTACATGTTCCTTGACTTGACCCTTCCCCATCTTTCCCCGTTATAAGTACCATGCTTAAAAAGCTGCATTGGTAGTTATATTTCATCAGTGCTGGGAGCTGTCCTAATCACTGTATTCAATATAATATTTTCTTTTAACCCTATGTAATAGATACTGTGAAGATATGCAGAAGCTGAGACACAAAAGAGTCAAGTAATTTTTTCAGTGTCATGGAGGAATTCAAGAATACAGGGGTGTGCAAAAGTAAGTTTACAGTTTGAGTACACAAAAGTTCATTCTTATATCATTATACATTAATTATTACATTATTTTCCAAAAGAACAACGGTAGACCTACTTTTGTCCCACCCCTTATATCAAACACCTTATTTTCTGTAAATTCAGCATTTTTTCAACTGGCCATTCTACTTCTATTTTTAGGACTTACAAGAAAAATAAAATGCTTCAATAATCAGTATTTCAAATTAAAAGTTATACTTTTTAAAGTATTATTTCAATATTTCTGGATGATATTCAATACCTAGTGTATATAAGCAACTTCTATCCATGTCAATAGAAACACAGGCTGTTTGAGATATTTCATTTTCCTAATGATAAATGTTGCATGAAAACCCTAATGCTTAAATAAATTACTTTAGACTGCTGGGGTCTTTTGCTTCGTCTGTGTTCATGGTCTATTCTCCATGTTTAGAAACATATTCCTCTGACCTTTAAATATTAGATTTTATTATTAACCCCATTTTTATTATAACCTAAAATTTACTGCTATGCATTTTAAATCTATCACTAACATTTAGCTATTAGTAAATGACCTCAAATTGATCCAAAGATATAAGAATAGGAAAAAAACTGTGCTTATTCATTATTCATTCATTCAATTATTCATTCATGAAATCCCTTGGAAAATTGGGCATGTTTTCTGCTGAACCAGAATGGAGAAGCATGTGGCCACAGGGGTGCTGACAGTTTTATTGGTTTTAAGATGCAGGAAGAGGGCATGACAAAGAGATACAGAAGGAAACAGATATACCAGGTGGGCTAAATGCACCTAAAACCACTTCTGGAAAATTAAACAGGATAAATTAACTGGAAGGATAAAAATAGTTCAAAGAGTCACTGGGGAGAACTGGAGAACCATGCTCAGGAAATAAGGAACCAAAGAGTTCAATAATGTTGCAGAAAAAGCTGATCTTCAAATGTATCTGATGCTTTTGTTTACTATCTCTTTCACAAGACACAGCCACCATAGCTTAGATGTAGATGACCAAATGATAGCATGCTTTTTTCCTTCAGGTCACTAGTCCAAAATATAGAATCCCAGGTAAGAGCTTCAGAGTGTTGATTCCAGTGTCTTGGCCAACCAGGAGATGGAGAGTGAAGAACCCTCAAAGCTTCTTTTGGTGGGAGGAGTGCTATCACCCACTGGGAATAATAGAGTGAGGGTTCCTTAAAACTAGAGAGGCTCTTCATGTTATGAGCTGCCAAAAGGGGCAAATGACAGCTCATTTTATGAGCTGCCAAAAGTGGCAAATGACAAATTTACACCCTACAAGGCCTCATTCACATTGTTTAAAACTGAAGTCAATCATATACCGCTCCGAAACAGGCCACTTTGGTATAAGCGTTATTTTGCACTGAAAGCAATTGAGAATCAACAAATGCAGAAAGAGTTCTCTGCCTCCCCTTATTTCCCAAAAGCAGGGCATGAATTTCTCTTTGAAGAAGGTGCTCCCTCTCCCTGCCCCAATACCAGATAGAGAAGAGGGATTCTTATCATTAAAGACCAGAGCTGACACCAAGATGAGTTTGCATAAACAGACCTTACCAAACTAGCTTTTATTTTCCATTAGTTCTCCCATACAAGCATACCTCATTTTATTGTGCTTCGCTTTGTTGTGATTCACAGATGTTGCATTTTTAGCAAATTGAAGGCAAGACCTTCCACCAGCATGAAGATTACAACTTGATTTTTTTTTTTTTGGCTAGACTTGCTTTATTAAAATGGTCTGGAACGGGACCTGCAATATCTCTGAGGAATGCATGTATGTTTCCTAGTCACTTCCCCATAATTTGTCATCCCATGAAGCCTAACCCTCTTTTCTTTGTTAAAAGGGTATTTAAGTCCTCTAGGTCTAACTTTATTTTTTTTCTAAACTCTTGGTCATGTAAATATTAATAACACTTGTCTGCCTTTTCTATTAATCTGTCTTTCATTAGTTAAATTCTTAGGGCCTCAGGGACAGAACCTAAGAGAGTAGAGGAAAAGTTTTTCCTAACAAGATATAGGTAGAACCTCAGTTCAAGCTGTTTTCTTCTGCAGAGTGTGATTACAGGGCTTATTAAATTAACCCTCTGATTTAAGCCAGTTTGTTTCAAATTAGTCTGTCCTAAAGAGTTTATATTAGTACTCAAGGCTTCGACATTTTCTCTATTGTGGGGTCACTATTCTAGGGATCTAAAGAGCTCTCTAGCTTAACTCTGAGGAGTGGGGCCCTATTCCAATTTTCTAGTAAGGTTACCATTACTCAGTTATATATTATTACACAGTCAAATTGCTGCTTGACTGGACTTCTGCATGTCATTATCTGGGTTTGCCATTAGCGTTTTCTTTCCATATTTGGGCACATGGCACCTAGGGCCAGCATACAAACTTCACATGTCACTATGCACATTGAGTATTCAGTTCAAGCCCTGGAGAACATAGCCCATGGCACTGGCTGAACCTGACAGTTCTGACCACACCCCCTTAATACTGAACTATTATCTAGAATATTTTTTAGCATTTTTTTCCAGAAATTGTTTCATGTAGCATAGAAAAGAGTCTAAATAATTACATTTAATTTAAGATGAAAATTTAAAAAAAACTAATGAATAATAGTGGACTCAGAATTTATTTTTTAGAGATTTTATTTATTCATTTTTTTTACAGAGGGGAAGGCAAGGAGAAAGAAAGGGAGAGAAACATCAATGTGTGTTTGCCTCTTGCACACCTCTTACTGGGGACCTGGCCTGCAACCCAGGTATGTGCCCTGACTGGGAATCAAACCAGCGATCCTTTGGATCACAGGCCAACACTCAATCCACTGAGCCACACCAGCCAGGGCTGGACCCATAATATAAAGAAAAATATGATTAGTTCATGAAATCGAAGCATCCTTTTGTTCTGAGCTTTCTAGCAGCCAATCCACAAAAGGAAACTAGTCATTTACCCAGGTAAGTTTGTCCATCCATTAAAAACAGAACAATTGTTTATGGGAAGCAAAGTTAGTCATAGATCAAAATAGACATGATCCTCCCCCCTAATGCTAGTTCAGATTTTGAGAGAGGCAGACACTAAGACAGGATTAAACAAGACAGAGTTTATTGGTGGAAATGACTATGAGGGAAAGTGAGGAGGGAGCTGAAAGAAGCTTGGAGAGCTATACGACCACAATGGAATTTGGATCCCTGTGCAGGAGAGACAGAAGGAGGGAATGCTGGGTCGGAAAAGTCTTAAGACTGCGATGCAGTTTTAAGGAAGTTTCAGCAAGGTTGATCGGGAGCCCTTGGGGCAAAGTTGCTCGTTGGGAAAGTCCTGCACCTTGCAGGAATACCCCTGCTTTAGTGTCCCTGTTGCACACCACCATTGGCTAGAAGTGACCTGTGGGATGTGTGCAGTGATGAATTCAGAACTCAACAGCTAAGGCTTTTAATCAATGGCAACATTTTCATGGCTGCCACACCCCTACCCTCATTTTGATGGGTCTGAAAAGATGATGACTACTAAATGTAAATGATTTACTTGAACCAAGCCTGAGACTTTATGCTCCTCAGAAATTGTCACTTCCTAATAATTTTAACGTTCTTGACTATTTGGCTTTACCCTTACTCAAATTTTATTGGCAATGAGTTTTATAAATCTCGAAATATGATAGTTTATGCCCCATGGAACTGGCATTGTGTGTGAAGATTATACACATGTCAGCAATGAAATATAATACAAGGTGAAAGGAAATGTGTGCTTACTAAAAGTATAAACATTGTGTTATGGAGGGGCAGGAAGGAATGGGAGATTTTGCAAAGGGCTGGTATTTCATAAGGGACTTCATAGACAAGTAGCCTTCCAATGCAGGTTGGCTGAGGATAACCCAATTTATTTGCATTTATTGTTTGAAGTAATGAGGGCTAACGAGTTAATGTAATCTGTAGTTTTTTCAAGCTCTGGTGCATATCAGAATTATCTGGAGGGTGTATTCAAACACAAATTACTGGATCTACCCCCATCTACAGAGTTTCTGATTCAGTGGGTCTGGGAATCAAGCTTGAGAATTTACAGTTCTAACAAGTTCCCAGGTGTCACTGATGTTGCCAGTCTGGGTAGCACACTTGGAGAACCAAGTAAGTAATCCAAGAATAGTGGTACTTTTAGAATACAAGTTATGCAAATAATTGCTCTTATACTTCTGTCTCCTTAATTAACTTTGAACACATCATCATACACCAGAGGATCATTATTAAGAGTGCAGGAGCTTAGGCACTGAGCAAGCTTGGGTTCAAGACTGGAATTCTTGGGCTTAATTTTTTATTTTATTTGGTTTTGGGTTTTTTGGGTTTTTTTTTTGGGGGGGGGATTGATCACCTTCTACCCACCCAGCCATTGGCAATCACACTGAGTTGTGTCCCTAAATTTTACATTTTCCAGAATAGGTAAATATAGAATGTAGATTTTGGGATCTTGCTTCATTAGCTTACCAACATGCACTTGATACTTATCCATGTGATAACAATAAACATCTTGCAAATATCAGTATTTCATTCATTTGTACTGCTGAGTAGTATCTCATTGTATGCATACACCACACTATGTTTATCCATTCACCAGTTGAAGAACATTTCCATCACTTCCAAATATTGGCATTTTGAATACAGTTACTGTAAATAATAATTTATTTTAGGTAAATATTTAAGAGTAGACTTTCTGGGTCACATGTCTTATAAGCATAGGTTTGTGATACAGTCTTTCCTATAAGTCAGTGGGGCAACTGCTCAGCTCGCTGCCTGCTGAGCACCCTGACACCAAGGAATGGACAAGAGTCACACACAGTAACTATGTTATTCACTCAGCTTTTATTGCATGCAGGTTCACTCAAAGTAGAACATCAACATACATTAATATCCTACTCACACTTTAACAATCTAAGAGAACTATAACACACACACACACACACACACACACACACACACGCACGCACGCACGCACGCACCAGCAATGAATGATGGATAATGAACTCAAGTCCCAGAGTCCCAGTCTGCAGGTCAGTAGGCAAGGGAGTTGTCAGCTTCATGCAAGGAAGGGTCTGCGGAGCCAGGTGGGCAGCATCAGGGCAGACAAAGTCTTCAGTCCAGTGGGGGCAGAGCCTCTGGCAGCTGATGCTAAGGGAGATCTCTTGGCAGCACTCTGTTGTGTGGAGCTCAGCTGTCTCAGTAGTGGTCTGGCGCCTGCCTCAGTTACACCTTGAAAGTGGTGTACTTCCCCCTTCTGGGTCTTCTCATAATGTCTTGGCACCCCTGATGCCAAGTGAGGAATTTTCCCAGGAGCCTACCTTTGGGTGGTCCCACTCTGCAGAAATGGCTGTTCTGATCACATATGCAGATATCTTGGCAGTGTCTCTTTGCCAGATGTGTCTAGCATGACTTAGTTTCCTTCTTGAATCAAAGTGTTATGGCTGAGTGGCAGCTATTTGGTTGACAGGAGTGACTACACTTTGTTTTATATACTTGATGCTATCTTGACTGGACTGTGTCATTTTATTGGTTCTGCTCTCCACAATGTGGTAAGTGTATGTTGAACTTTATAAGAGACTGTCAATCTGTTCTCTAAAGTGGCTATGCCATTTTGCATTCCCACATACAAAGATGTGGAGAATATCAGTTACTCTACATCTTTGTCCACATTTAATATAATCAGTTTATATTTTTCTTTTAGCTACTCTACTAAATATATAGTGGCATTTTATTGCCATCTTAATTTAAATTTCCCTAATGATTAACAATGTTGATAGCTATTCATCTACCTATTTGCAATCTATATACCTTCTTTGGTGAAATTTTGCTTTAGTGTTTCTAGTATAGATAACTTAAAACAGTCTACTCTCAAGTAATATTATATCTCTTCAACTATGGTAGAAAAACCTTAAAATAGAGCAATTCATTTCCCTTCTCCTGGCCTTTGTGCTATTCCTGTAACACAATTTATTTTACAGTTCATAAATACTACAGTACATTGTTATTATTTTTACCTAAACATTCAATTATCTTTTACCATAATTTAGGACATAAGAAAGAGTCATTTTCGTGTTTACTCACATATTTCCCACCTCTGTTTTTATACATTCTTTTATATAGATACAGACTTCTGTATGGTATCATTTCCTTTCACCTGAAGGAATTCCTTTAAAATTGCATGTTGGCTGGTGATAAATGGTTTTACTTTTTATATGTTTGCATGAGCATTTCACTTTTATTATTGAAATATATATTTTACTTGTAATACCATTCAAGGTTGACTGGTATTTTCTTTCAGTACTTTAAAGATATTCTTCCACTGTCTTCTGATTTGTACTGATCCCAAAATAAAGTTTCCTGAAATTCTTATATTTTTTTCTCTCTGCAAAATGTGTTCGCCTTTCTTTATCACTGGTTTTAAGTAATATGATCATGATGTGTCTTAGTGAAGTCTTTTTTCTTAAATTTTTATTCCCTTGGGGTTGATCTTTTTATTAGAGATTTTATTTATTCTTTTTTTTTATTGTTGTTCAAGTACAGTTGTCTCCACTTCCGCTTGACCACACCCCCGGTCCCACCCATCCCTGCCTCCCATCCTCAGTCCTACCCGTTTTGGCTTTGTCCATGTGTCCTTTATATATGTCCTTGATGGCCCTTCCCCTATTTTCCTCCATTATCCCCCTCTCCCACTTCCCCTCTGGTTACTGTCAGTTTGTTCTTTATTTCAGTGTCTCTGGTTCTATTTTGCTTGCTTGTTTGTTTTGTTGATTAGGTTCCACTATTAGATGAGATCATATGGTATTTGTCTTTCACCACCTGGCTTATTTCACTTAGCATAGTGCTCTCCAGTCCATCCATGCTGTTGTGAAGGGTAGGAGCTCCTTTTTTCTTTCTGCTGCATAGCATTCCATTGTGTAAGTGTACCGCAGTGTTTTGATCCACTCATTTACTGACAGGCACTTAGGTTGCTTCCAGCACTTGGTCATTGTAAATTGTGCTGCTAGGAACACTGGGGTGCATTGGTTCTTCTGAATTGGTATTTCAGGATTCAGACTGCTAGGGTATAATCCCAGCAGTGAAAATGCTGGGTCAAAAGGCAGTTCCATTTTTAGTTTTTTGAGGATCTTTTTAACCTTGCTTTTAAACTTTAAACAGGACCAAAGAAGCCTTTGGTCTAGGCCTTATGTTGCCCCTTAAGTGGGCTGAAACCCTTCTGAACTGTTGATCTGATACCTCCGATACTATGTTTTCTCCTGAGGCTGGTAAGAACACCATTGATCTTGATTACTTTGAGACCTGGAGATGTTTTCTATCTGCTTCTTTCAGGTAACTTCCTCACGTGCACGTTCTGATAGATATTCAGATGGAGACTCAGAGATAGAGGACTTTCTGCAGATCTTCAGAGTTTCTCTAACTGCAACTCTCTCTTCTCCTTTACTCTGCCCTATAAATTCCAGATTTCTTGATCTTCCAAAATTCCTAAATCCATCTCTTCATCTCAGGGACACTACTGGGCTCACCCTGGCTTTTACCCCCTTGTGCTTGGTCTGGAAACTCTCTCCAGGTATTATGCCAAGTGATCATAGAACTCACTTCATTTTTTCCATCTTTCAGAGATCAGTGTCCTCCACTGTTCTCCAACATCTGAAACCTATTTATTTCTAATCTTTTTGTTTTTTAAGGCAAAAAGATAAATCTGGACCATTTTTCTCCATCATCACTGGAAGCTTGTTCATTTTATTTTAGTTTTACTTAATTATTTTATAGCACTTGCAGTAATATCTATTTTACCAGGTTGTTATACAGATTGCATAAAATAATGTATGTAAACTATTTGGCACAATACCTGTAAAGGTAAACTTAATCTCTTCATCTGTATTTTGTCAATATTAATTAAATCATATTCTTACTATTTAATAAGGAATTCATGTTATTTCTAAGTTATCATTTATAAAAAATCAAGAAGTTATTATACATTTGGACATATGAAAATACAATTTTAAAATACAGTAGAGCAAAACTTTATAAATTATTGTACATATAATGAGATTCCCCTATTGAATCTTGCCTCTAAGCAATATATTATTACATAAACATATTTTATAGTAATTGATTTTTAATACTCAAGGAATATGATCTTTATAAAATTAAGTAAATATTACCTTAGTTATATAACTTTTGTACTATTTGTTTCAGATTATGTAAACTATCATTCTATATTTTATGTACACATGTGTATTTGTGTGTATATGGACAGATAACCATGATCAATGTTTTAATTGTCTTTTAGTTCAACAGCCTTACATGAAGGAAGAAAAACATGTTTTAAGGCTTTTAGAATAAGTAAAAATAAAGACAGGATAGATACATTTCATATAATATCTCTCTGGTTAATATTTTCCTTGGCTTCCTCTTTGTTTCCAGTGCATGAACTTCATACAATGTGTGTTTCTTATAACTCTTTATTTCAGCCAATATTCATATGGTAAAATTTATATTTATTTCTCTAAAACTGTGTATAACCTTTTAATTTTTAGTTAAAAGATATGCAAGATAAGTTTTGCATTATTTTCCAAATATAAGTGGTGTACCATGAGGATCACAGTCATTTTGAAAATAACATATACTTTCATTTTTTATTAAATCATTTTATTGTTATTCTATTACAGTTGTCCCATTGCCCCCTTTGCCCTCCTCCACCCATCCCATCCCCCACTCCCACAGTCAATTCCCACACTGTTGTCCATGTCCATGGGTCATTCATACATGTTCTTAATACCATATGATCCCTCCTTTATGAGGAATCTAATGAACAAAATAAACTAATAAGAAAAGTAGCACCAGAGGCATGGAAACGTAGGACAGACTGATAGTGACCAGAGGGGAGTAGATAGAGGTATAATGGTTGAAAGAAGGGGAAGGGATTACAACATGTTCTTTCAAAAGATAATGTACAGACTGGATGTTGGAGGTGATAAGAGAAGCATTACAACATTGCTACAACCATACCATTGTTTATTAACTCTACCATATTATTATTTTGTTATCCAAAATGATATTTTAACCATTTCTCTTTTAATATAATAGTTTGCTATTTATATGAAGATGCATTTACTGCATTTCTATTACACTTTAATAACTTGGTTTAAGTTTGAGGGTGATGACAGCTATATTTTCCATTTCAAACAATGATGAATCAGCTCCTAGTTAGCACTTCTGCTTAGAACTTCTCATTTCAAGAATGAATTACTGATGTTAAGTAGGAGATATCTGCATTACATAGAAGAAAGGGCTATAAGGCTTCAGAGCCTTGTTAAGGCAAGAGATCTGGATATTATTAACAGTTGTGCTGTTGCCAATTCACTATTAATTTTGTGGGAAATGTTAATTTTCCTTTTTTTCTGTAAAATTATTTAAAGGTGTTTTTAAGTTTGTTTTTGTTTGTGTGTTTTTAAAAAGCTATTTTTATTTTTGTACTTTTTTTGTTTTAAAAGAAAAAGCTAAAGATAATCTGACATGATGTTGGAAAGACTAGAAACCAGGAGAAACTGATAAAATAATCCAAATAACTTTTAAGAAATCCCAGAGATTTTATTTTTTTTATTTATTTTTTTAAAGATTTTATTTATTTAATTATCTTTAGAGTGGAAGGGAAGGAGAGAGGGAGAGAAATATCAATGTATGGTTGCCTCTTGTGCGTCCCCTGCTGGGAACTGGCCTGCAACCCAGGCATGTGCCCTGACTGGGAATCGAACCGCGGTTGTTTGGTTCGCAGGCCCGCGCTCAATCCACTGAGCTACACCAGCCAGGGCAGAAATCCCAGAGATTTTATAAAAATACATATAATATTATTGCTTACATATACATATGGTATTGTTACAATATTAAAGCTATCAAAATGATTAACATATTGAAAAGAGTAAAAAATTATCTCTTGGATTTTTTTGGAAGCAAAAGAATGACAGTAAAATATTTCTTGTGACTATGTTACTTTCCATGAGACTATCCCCTGCTTTTCCTATTAAATTGTGAGCACATGTTGAGTTACAGCTGTTTAGCTTAGGTGTCTCATGCAACACCTAATATATGAAGTATTCAGTATTTGGCGGAATGACTGATTTGGCTGTGAAAGAACAGATTAGGATAGCTGTAGTTCTTTACTGGTCTTTCCAACTAACTGACTGATTTAATGTTCCAAAAATTCTGCTTTCTTTACAAGAACAATATTCTCCTGTTTATGTAACTCCATAAAATTATCTCAAATCCTATTCTTAGGTCTTTGCACTTAATGTTTTCTCTGTCAAGAGCACTCATACAAATACTGTCCATCTGCTTACCTCCTTCACTACATTTCTACCTGATCAACATATCTTTCTCTGAGAAGCCTTCACTAGCCACTATACCTAAAATAACATCCATCACATGCTGACACAAGAGTCTGATTTTCTTTGGAATCTACTTTAGAATATGAAATGTTCTTGTGTATATGTGTGCACAGTGTATAAAACATATTTATAAAACACACACACACATTTAATGTGGTATTTGTTTTCCCCACAGAATGTAAGCTCCTTGACAGTAGCAACAGGCTTTGATGACCAATTTATCCCCAAGGGTACAGAAGAGTGAAAGACACAAAGGAGATATTCAATTAATATTTGTCAAGTGAATGAATAGATGTAGCAAAGGGTGGATGATACACTTCATTACCAGGAGCTTCATCATCAAGACTTTTAGTGATATAGCACACATCTGTTTTCACTGATAAGGCAAGCTAACTCCTCTGAAGAACTGCCTGTTACAAATCACCTAGTATGCTATATAAATATGACCAACAGGTATTTAATTACATAGCTAAGTTCTCAGGAAGCTAAGGGAAATTCCCAGCAGCCAAACAAAACTGAAGAGGAAGTTAGGGATTGAGTGATACAATGGAGCTGAAACTAAGGTATTCTGAGGATTCTTTTCCTTTTTCAGTGTCCAAGACACTTGTACCTCCACAGCTGGGGAAGGAGGAGATAAACCCTTGGCTTCTAGCAAGGAGTGGAACAGGGAACAAGCCAAGGTATAACAAAAAAGACCCCAGACCAAGCCAAGATCCACACCTTCAGTGAAATAATGAATTAGACAAAAATCAACCTACTATAAAAGGTCAATGGCAAATAAAATTATCTATCTAGGCTTGGGTTTTGGGAAGAAAGCATTTAAAAGGTTTCACTGACATTTCACAATTTCATTCCTGCACTCACTTTTGATGAGTGTGTATATTTGCTACCCACATTATCCTTAAAACCCCATGCCATAAAATTATTTAAAGACATTCTGAGTTGGCAGCAAGTTGGGCCACCTCACAAAGGTAAATACATTGCCTTTCTGGAAGAAGGTAATTTTTAAAAAATGACTCACAAGCTGTCCTCATAGAAAAATTCCCTGAATTGAAGTTCAGAATTCTAAATTACACAGGAGAAAAAGAAACCAGGTACCAGAAGCAAAAGTGAGGAGGGAAGAAAAGGACAGATTTTGATGACCAAGAAATTGAGATATTGAAATTAACGTGGAAGATAATAAAATAACTATGCGTAAATAAAGAAATAAGAATGACTGAGAACTTTGTGAAGATGATTATCACATTTGGGAATCACAACATAGAAATATACAAAATAATATTCTATATTGTTTAGGGATATATAATTTTGAAAATAAGAAAATGAAAAACATTATTATAAACACTACATTCAGGAAAACGATACTTCTGTGAAGGAAATGGAGACAGCAAAAAGAGAGAGTAATGTAATATCAGATAATATCTTGATAGAGGTATAATTAGCTTTTAGGACAACTGATTTTAAATGTAAGAGTAATATTTCCTAGTTGATCAAGCATAATCATAAAAAGTACCTGTGTTATACTTTTTGGAATTGCATTCATTTATTAAGAAGTTTAGATCATGGAGAAACTTTTCTAAAAGAGGAATTCAGCCCTGGCTGGTGTGGCTCAGGGGATTGAGCGCTGGCCTGCAAATGAAAGGGTCACTAGTTCAATTCCCAGTCATGGCATATGCGTGGGTTGCGGGCCAGGTCCCTAGTAGGGGGCATGTGAGAGGAAAGCATGCATTGATGTTTCTCTACCTGTCTTCCTCCTTCCTTTTTCCTTTGTCTAAAAATAAATAAATAAAAACAAAAATCTTTAAAAGAGGAATTCAGAATTGTACAATGACTGTAGTTATCTTACAGTTTTTACAAGTTTATTGGACAGTGTTGATGTTATTATGAATCTCAGCTATTTAACACAGTTACCATATCCTTTTGCACACCCCCAATCTTCATATTCACCTTTATTTTAAGACCAAAAAATTATATATAGGTAGAAAAATGTGGGAAAGCACAACGAAGTAGCATATTAATGATTCTAAGTAAGATTTATGTAAGTTGGAATTGGTCAGAACCTACAAATCAAAATGGTTCTATTAGAGCTAGTTTAATATCTCATATGTATTTCATCTGAAGATAGAATGGAAATAAGGTTTATTGAGTAGCAGATGAGTTAGTATATCAACTCATATTGGAATTAAGGCTCTTAAACATAGCTGAATATTAACATCATTTGAGAAAGTTTAAAACATACAGAATGTGTGGGCCCCACCTCAGAGAATCTGACTAGATTGGTTTGGGGTAGAGCCTGGGTAATATTTGTTAAATTATTTCCATGTGATTCTAATTTGCAACCAGGAGTTGAAAGTAACTTTCCTTGAGCAAAATGGCCTGGTCATGACATGTGTGTTTCCATGAAACCCGGAGGATGAAGTTGCAGTTTCAGGATCAATGTATTACTTAGAGTGGTCCTTGTCAACAGCTCTGATTAGCCTGGAAATAGTTTGAAATCTATTTGTTATCCCTTCCCAAGAACTGCAGGAATGCTTTCAAGATTGAAATAAGGAATTAGAAATACAGTCAAGACTCGTGTATTCACACAAGAGTTTAAATGACATTCTAAGGTTCAATATAGTTTTTAAAATACTGTTGAAATCTAATTTTTTTGCTATGGAAAATTAAAAAGTAGGGTGAAAATAAGAATTGAGAACTGAGATGAAAAAAAGAATGTGAAAACAATGATAGTGTGCTCCACGTATGGGTGTGTGTCTTTACCTTTCCTAAATTAAATAATAAAGACATCACAATAATAAATTTAATCACGGTGGCTTTTACAGGAGAAAAAAATGAATATCTACATGAAAATTTACTTTGTTATTCTGTACCTAATAAAGTGATGTATTTCTTCAGAGCTGAGTACAGTGTAATAATGAAGGTGAAGAGAGATATAGATAGAAAAATTAAGGGAAGAAGTGTTTTGTTTTGCCTTTAGGAAAAAATTCTCAGTTCTTTTGCCTTTGGAAAAAATCCTCAGTTCTGAAAAAGACTTTTCTCATTATATTTATCTTTATAGAAATTAAAACCTAATACCAAATTCTATACAATTTTGTCCCAGTGCATATTTATTTGCTCAGTTAACTTAAATGAAATAAAAGGGCCCAGTGAATGCAAACATATTGGACTATATAACAAAGATCTGAATAACATATTTCATTTTATGTTTACCAGCTTCTGAATATGAAAACTGTGATTGATAAAGCATGATCTTATGCTTATACTTCTGCCAAAAAAAGGCAAGTGAATATCATAATCATGGCATATTATCTGGATCTGTCCAATAGGTGGCCATTAGCTTACATATGGCTGCTTACTTTTACCTTAATTAAAATGAAATAAAATTTAAAAATCAGTTTATAATTAGCACTAGCCACATGTGCAGTGCTTGGCTGTTGTCATGGACAGCTCAGGTTTAGATCATTTGCATAATCACAGAAGCTTTTAGTAGACAGAACTAAATAATTCAGACCCTTCTGATGCTATCATTGAACACATTATTCATTGTGTTATTTTAGGATGAAATAAGTCAATTTGATTTTTTTCTGTTTATGATAATTGTGTGTTTTCTTCCTCACTAGTATGTATAGGATCACCATAAGTATTTTCTTGATTAAAATGTGAATATTGGTATTAAAAGTAGATATTTTAATGTCAGATAAGTATTTTGCTTTCAGAAATCCTACAATTATGGTGTTCCAAGAACCTAACTTTTTGACATGATAGTATTAGATACTTTTTAAAACTATAAATGACTGCTAACTCCCATTTGTTCTTTTCTTCCATTTATAAGCCCCTTCATAATCCTTATCAAATGCTTTGTTCTTTAATTTCTAATATTTTAACAGTTAGGTGAAATTTGTATAAAATGCCCCATCCTAATACTAGTTTCTGAGAGTGAATTCCCAAACACATTAAATCCTTATCCATAATAAAAATAATAACTACTAGGTATCAAGTGATTATGTGACAGACATAATCATTGAATATATATTATTCCATTTAATCTTTACAACATTATTATTTTTAAATATGAGAAAAAGAGCTCAGACTCACATGTGATCACCTAGCTAGAATCCAAAATCCCTTGAGTATAACCATTATGACATATAAACACTTTGAAGATGGCTTTGAAATCTTACTACAAAATGTAAGCATCAATCCACTGATTCGGTAATTGAAGTAACCAATTACTATTATCCTTTTCATTCATTCTTTCAATCATGTTTGTGGAGTGCCTGCTACATGCTAGGTACTGACTGCTCTGGGTGTTCAGTTGTGAATAAAACAAATGAAGTCTCTTCCCTCATGGACCTGTAGAAACTGGTTTTGAGGCAAAAAACTTGATTAGATGTTTTCAGTCATGTGCAAAAGAATCAAAAAGAGAAACAGGTATCAGCTTCTGAGACCCACCAATTAGTTGCTAGGCCATTTTGTCAATTCCAACAACTTGAGAGCATTCCATTATTCCACCACTCAGTCAAGCATCAGTAGGGATGAGGATAGAATATGTAGTTATATAGAGTGATGAGGATCTGGCATACTATTATTATTTCACAGCAAAGTGATTTAAAAATAGAACTATTGAAATCTTGGGTAAAAGAAATAAAATCAAGGACAAAAATCTCATCTGATTTAAAAGTTAAAAGAAAACATAAGGACCAAAGATTTTCAAATTGTTTGCAATCTTTTAGTACTTTAGATTGTTCTTTTCCTCTAAAATGATCAAAATTACTCTGAAGCGATAACAATAATCATTTAAGAAATCATTTTATACATATTTCTAATGTCAAAATAATAGACACAATTAGGCTGACGTGAAGACCAAGTAGTATATGTTTAATTCAGGGTGTGAAATTTTTCCAGGTGACCATTATCTGAAGAATTCTAAATAGATAAGCTTTAATTTGGGAAAGAGGCTAATTGTCTTGAGTAATAATTTGTTGCAAGTTTGCATTTCTCAAGTTTTAAGAACAACAAAAAACATCTTCTTGTAATAGCTGCCAGAGTAACTGAATCTGTTGTCTACTTTAATATGGCAATTCCTCTTGGTTCATTTTGCTGAAAAATATTTTATAAGTCATAAAATCAAATCCAGGAAAAAGACAAGAAAATAATACCAGCAAAATGCATACCCTTGATTCATATATTTATAAATAAATTGCAGACATTTCCTTGGGGAAATGCATTGATGTAATAAAATACTTGTAAAGATAATATGCCTGCAATAGGAATAATTCAAGAATATAGTTATAGACTTAGGCGGAAAGACTGACATATACCGTAATCTTATATTTTCTCATCAAATCAAGATCTAAATATTTATGAATCAGGATTTATGCAGCATCTGTTAGAAAATGTGCACTCTGATACATTGTTATTCCTTAAAACTTGAAGAAAATATGGAAAAAACAGGTAACATTTGTGCAGAGTGAGATCAATTCACTGACATATTAGTCTATGAAATAATCATCCATTATTCAAAGAATTTAGCCACATTCTATGAGACTTATATCTCCTAAAGGTTTAGATATAAATAATATGATTTATTTTTTCAAGTAGTCTGGAAATATATGTAATAGAATCACTTTATTTTCGTAGCTTGAAAGCAGTAATTTCCAGATATTCATTTGTTCCTAGAAAAAGGTTCTGATCACATATTTTGACCCAGTCACAGCGTCACATAATGTGATAAACACAAAAATGCTGAGGCTTTGTCCCTATCTCCCAAAAATTTTTACTTGAATAAAATAGATGTAGACAAAACAAAACAGAACCCAGCAAAATGCCACAGTAAGAAATTATTTAAATTATACTTATTAACAAAAGAACTCTAACTAGAAAGAACAAAAATAAGTAATCCTTGCATTTTATAAAAATAATCCCAACAATTTATTAGTGAAGAAAGCTATTTTTGTTCAAACATTCAATTAATTTTCTGTCTAAGCTAATTGATATCTGAGGTTTTAAAGTAAATAACAAATACTACATATGCATATATATGTATGTTCATATACATAAGCATACTTTAAAATATTGATTTAACTTAAATATCAATATATTTAAGTTTACAACTCATTTAACTTAGAATTAACATACTTGCCTTTTCCACTTTTTTGATGCAGTGCCATGACTGTTTCTTTGAGTTCTATTTTGCAAGTCAAAGTTTCACAATCATAGGCGTCATCTACATATTTTAGTTTTAGGAATGTTTTTATTATGAATGAAGAGGAAACTCAAAGACACTTTGGAAGCATTTTATTGTAAAAAAATTCTAGAATATGACTTTCCATTTTTACAAGTGTACCCTCCACATAATTTAGCAGCTCACATTGGCACAACAAATTTGAGGAGATAAAGCATAAGTGACTCTTTGATAAACATATAACTCAATTAATTAGTGGGGACAGGCATTCAAGGGTATAGTGGAGAGTAGCCTCCTAGTCATGAGCATTCGGTGTTGAGAGTATCTCTCGGTATGTTTTGTGCAAGTATTGAGGCAATTGCTCAATTCAGTGCTTAAGAGATTGTCTGCTATAAAGTATACTGGGCATTCAGGTAAGCATTTAAAAAACAGTGTATCTAGCCCTGGCTGGCATCACTCAGTTGGTAGGAGGGTCCTCCTGTACACCAAAAGGTCCTAGTTCCATCCCTAGTCAGGGCATATACCCAGGTTGTGGGTTCAGTCCTCAGTGGGGGCATTTGCAGAAGGCAACCCCACTGGATGGATGTTTCTCCCATTGATATTTCTCTCTCTCTCTCTCTCTCTCTCTCTCTCTCTGCTGTTCCCCTATTTCTTGAATGAGAATCAAATAAACCTTAAAGAAAAACATTAGTGTATCTAATCCTCAAGACAACAGGAGTACTCTGTGAGACAAGCATTATTATCTCATTTTTACAAATGAAACTAAATCTCAGAAAGGTTAAATGCTTTCCCCAAAGCTTCCGGGTTAATAAATACCAAAACTAAAACTGGAACCTTGTTCTAAATAGTACTGACTCCAACATAGCTTTGAGCCTATAATATAATGATTAATAGTTATTTACTGTTGTCTGGCTAGATAGGATTTTTTTAGGGGCAAGACCCAGTCTTTTTCATGACAGTGGCCATGCCTTCCACACAATAAATGCAGGAGTTCTTTGGAAATTACTAAGACAATAATTTGTTAGGTTGATCCTTGGTCTGATCAAGTGAGTTTTGAGCAAAATACTTTTTGTCTCTTTCTTTATAAAATCCTCCTAACAGATTTTTGTTACATTATTATTAACTATAGGTGCTAAGAGAAATAAACCAGACACAGAAAGACAAATACTGCATGATTTCACTTATATGAGGTTCCATATCTAAAATAGTCAAATTTATAAAATCAAAGACTGAAATGGTTGTTACCAGGGACTGTGGAGAAAGGAGAGGGAGACATGGAGAGACATTAAGTTTCTCTTGTTTTTTAAATTTCTTGCATTGGAGAATGCTATTTCTTAACATTTTCTACAACTATCTAAAATTTTTCCATGTTTAATTATTATTTACAAGCTTCATTGAATTGTTATTTGAATAACATTTATTAAAAACCCTAAATAAATAACTTCCTGGATGTAAAATAATCTTTCAGAAAGTAAATTTGGTTTATAAAATAAAAATGAAAAACCATATAATCTCATCTTCTAAAATGATGCTACTATCTGATATAATTTGTTGATTTATTTTGTTTATTTTTTGTGGAAGTTCCAGCTCAGAGATGAAGATGCTGATTAGCAATTATAACAGTTATTTAGTCAATATAAATTATACTACAATAATATATTTTTAAAATCCCTTATGTGCATAAGATCTATTAATGTGGAGAAATAAAAAGTGGACATACCATTATATAATATTCTGTTGAGGATGACCCTAAGCAAATTTGAACACACTAAATCCTTAGGGCTTTTTTTATTTGCTTTACTAAACAAAGTATTTTATGTGAATAGAGGCTAGCTACTTCCCTTAAACATTGTAACCAGGTTATTATGAAATCATTTCTCAAAATATGCTGTGTCATAATTCAAAAATTTATTAACAAAGATGCAAAAATTGTTCATGTGCCCTATTCTGTAAGCTTGATGAAGTCCTGGCTGGCTGTCATTTTAGGACCTTTGACCACCTCTCAACAAGAAATATTGACTCAACCTGGAGCAACATCCCAGAAGCAGAACTCACTTACTCTTATGGTGAATATTAGGCAACCAGTATCCTTCTTAACCGAATGCAGACTACAGAATAGCTTACACACCAAGTATTGGCAACCATTCCTAAGGGTAAACATTACAAACCTTTCTGTATTTTAGATACAGTTTATTCATGGGTCAGGAGTATATTTATACTATTTTAGCCAATTCATGTAAGCTGAAAGTCTTTAGTTTCACTAATTGCCATTCATTTTTAATTGGTGTCGTGCTAATTAATAGATAGTAACTAATTTAATCAACGAAAAACCACTTCTAACATGAAATCTGGTGATTACCAAAACATCAGGATCTGATCAAAGACAAAGATAGCTAATGTGTTTGTGATCACTACCTCTGGAGGAGAGCCTTTCCTTTCTGCAAAAGTGATATCTGTCCCTGGCATGGGGATTCCTCATTAGAATGTATAAACTATCTATGTTGAATTATTTTTAAGCAAACTACAATCACCATTAATTTTTTACTATAATTAGGAATCTGTTTTCCAAGAAATGGAAAATCCTAAGGGGATAAATGTAGAGAAATAACCTCATATATATTAACTTTTTATCTTTTTCTATAATTGTATTTTCTAATATAGACCTATGCATTAATTCCCAACATCATTGACCTAACAATGATATTCTTCTGTCTGGAACCAGCTGCATGATATTGGATAGGATGCTCTGAAGGAAGTGGTGAGGGGGGAAGTGGCTACCATCTAGAGAGTCTCATCAGTGAAGTCATATTCTGGAAATTAATGGGCATTATACAGCCTCTGCCAGCCCTCACAAGCTGACTTATTCAAACCACTACACTTTTAATATTTGTTCAGTTTTTATTTGTTGGACAAGTGATTGTTGTGTGTAAGGGTCAGAAGAAGGACAAATTTGTTTGTCAAAAATACCCTGCCTCTAAATTACTATTCTCTACTCACTGACATTAGTCAAGTCATCATTGATTGGTTCTACTCTCTTAATAAAAAAATCCATTGATTCTCTATTGTTGTTTTGAAAAGTCCCTTATAGTATGTGGAGGAGAGGGAATCCCTGTACAGTGTTATCAGGAAGGTAAAATGTTACAGCCATTGTAGAAAACAGTTTGGAGTTTCCTCAAAAAATTAAAAATAAAACTACTATGTGGTCCAGCGATCCCACTTCTGGATATATATCTGAAGGAAATAAAGTCACTAATTCAAAGAGATATCTGTACTTTCATGTTCTTTGCAGCATCATTCACAGTAACCAAGATATGGAAACAATGTAAGAGTCTGTCAACAGATGAATGGAAAAATAAACGTGGCATGTATGTGTGTGTGTGTGTGTGTATACATACACACAAACCCCCACACACTAGAATATTATTTGGCCTTAAAATAGAAGGAAATCCTAACATTTGTGACAACATGGATGGACCTCTGAACATTATGCTAAGTGAAATAAGTCAGACACAGAAAGACAGATACTGCATTATAGCATGACATCATCTCATATGTGGAATGAAAACAAAACCAAACAAAATGTCAAACTTATAGTAATGTATAGTACAATGGTGGTTACCAGAGGCTGAGAAGTTGAGCAAAACGGGATATATTGATCAAAGGGGACAAACTTTCAGTTACAAGTTGAATAAGTTCTGAACAGCTGATGTACAGCATGGTGACTATACTTAATAATAATGCAGGAGTGAGCAAAAATAGATTAAATGACTAGCCACTATTACCTAAAAGATAAATTATGAGTAAGAATACAAAATAATAGCGATAATAATAAGAAAAAGACAATTAATACAAATAAATAATAAATAAATAATACAAATATAAACTCTGGGTTTCATGTACTCACAACTGCAAAACTCCTTATGCCAACCCCTGTATATTGTATACTTGAAATGTGCTAAGAGAGTACATCTTAAATATTCTCACTATAGAAAAAACATGGTAAGTATACAAGGTAATATATGTGTTAATTAACTTCATTTTGGTAATCACTTTATATTATTTATTTATTTTTATTGTTGTTTAATTATAGTCATCTCCATTTTTCCCCTTTTACTCTCCCCTGCACACCCAATACCCACTTTCCATTTTCAGTCCTGTCCCCCAGTAATCACTTTACAATGTATCCATATATCAAAATACAACATTATATACCTTAAATATATATAATTTTATTTGTAAATCATTCCTCAATAAAACTGGGAAAATGTAAGGATTTTAAGGGATGAAAAAAAAGACTGTCCCCATAGAGCAGACCCACCCTAAGTAGCTTGCCAAAATAAAATATACCTGGTAATTGTATTCAGCATACTTTCAAAAAGGAGTTCTAGGAAATACATTTTCTCTAATTCTTTACAATTTAACTGACATTTTAGGTCTCCTTTGGCTTTGTTAAAAAAAAAAAAAAAAGATTTCAAGACCCTGCAGGCAAGAAGGGGCTGGCAAGAAGTATTCCAAGTCATGAAAGGCAAGGACCTACATCCAAGACTGCTCTATCCAGCAAAGCTTTCATTCAGAATGGATGGGCAGATAAAGCGCTTCTCAGATAAGGTCAAGTTCAAGGAGTTCATCATCACCAAGCCTTTATCACATGAAATGTTAAAGAGACTTATCTAAGAAAAAGAAGATAAAAAATATGAACAGTAAAAAGAGAGCAAATTCACAGTTATTAACAACCACACCTAAAACAAAAACAAAAACAAACTAAGCAAACAACTAGAACAGGAACAGAACCATAGAAATGGAGATCACATGGAGAGTTATCAACAGGGGAGTGGGAGAAGGAGAGA
>PVKM010006200.1:0-45037 GCA_004027735.1 Carollia perspicillata
GCCAGAGACCCAGCTGTGGACACAATGCCCAGGATAATTTCACCACCTGGGAACCAAGTGCCTCCAAGCTTCCTATTAAGATGCATGAGGGCTACTAGAGACATGATTAGTCAAAAATTAGGGCCAGAATAGAAATGGCCAGGCTGTAACATATGCCCCAGGCTCAAAGAAGAGACATGGGGGAAGCCAAGGGAAGAAGACTGAACAAATTCGAATACTGTCCTACACCATTAGAGACAAAGATTGAAAAGACCTGAGTAAAACCAAGGAGCTGTGTACAGGGGGGCATTCTGAATCTACAGGAAAAGAAAGAATGTAAGTGTGTGACAAGAGAAAGACAGAGGCCAGCCTGTGTCATAGCACCGTAATTCACCCACAGCAGTGATAGCTGGTGAGGTGTTCATATACCAAGAGAGTGTGCCATTGATTTCGTTCCCCGCGGGGGCTGCGGCACCGCAGTGTGCTCCCAACACACTCAGGCTCGTGACTAGAAGCCTTGGATTGCCATCTTCATTCTATACAGTTTGAACTCTCAGGGTATAAGAAGAAATTCTTTTAAATGTTAAATGTAATTGGAAATAGCCTCTATGTAAGTCTCCTTAAAAAATGACAATGTGTATAAAAATTACAGTGCATGATTTTGAAACACCCGAAATTTATTTATTAAGTCAGGAACTCAATTTGCAAGTAAACAAATGGTCAGCTGTCATCATTTTTTAAAATAAATGGGCTATCCATGTTATCAGGGCACAGAGCAGAGAAATAAACTGTGTCACATAAAAAATAAAATATTACTCCTCAATGTTAAATGACAAATAATTATTGCATTTGAATTTATCATGTACAAGGGTGGAGAGTTAATGTGTGCACTGACAGAGATTCAGAATGACATCATATTACATTTATGAAGTTCTTTCTTGTCTGGGAAATACTTTCAACTTGTATAGAATGTTCATATTGTAAGAGGACAATTAAATAATAAGAAACATATCTAATGGCATACAACTATACCAAGTCTACAAATACTGTGGTTTACTGTTTCATTATAACACTGATGAGATGCCATAGGACCCTAAATCTTTTTTATATAGATTAGCCTATGGTAAAATCGTTTTTGTTATGGGTTGGTTCTCCTAAAGTCCTGGAACCTACCAACAACATCAAATGAGGACTTACGTACTTAGTCTTAGACCCAGTGTGAGACTGGGTCAACCCTTTCCCATGTGGTTCCTTGACTGTAAGCTTACACCAGGAAGTGGGACGTGGGACAGATGATCAGATCCCCTGGATCCAATGAGAGACACCTGGACTCTGAGGAGTAACTTTCCATCTCTGTCTACAATGTAAACATGAGAAACAGTCAAGAGAAATTTTCGTTGGTTCATTCTATCATCTAAGTTTTTTTTTTCCATTTGATTCCATTTCCTTTTGGTTTGTAAGACAAGCAATACCATTTGAGCACATTTTCCAAAAAGAAGTCATTGTGATCATTTTAAAGTAACATACAGACCTTACATGCTAAAAAGACATTAGAGGAAGCAGTGTGAACACAAGATGGTAAAATTCATTAAATGGAACCACGCTTGCAGAGACATTTTTATCGGCTATTGTGCAGCCCCTGTCACTCAGTCATCCTTCTTGGTGCTCAGACCTGACTTGGCCTTCCTAACTTTGTGTGGAGAGTCAAGCAGAGCACACAGGTTTTTAAAAAAGCAGTTTTCATATTGGAAATAAGAAAAGTACGGTCAGTGTTGTCAGATGTCATTAGTTGGCCTGTGAGATGAGGTCTGTGAAGAGAACATCAGCTTTGACAATGGGAAGATCATTTTCTAGAACAGAATTGGCAGGGTGATAAAGGCACCCAATTAGAGGGATGTAAGGGGTAGACTTTTCTGTTGAAGCAGGAAAGTGGAGAGGCTGGAAACGAGATGATACCTAAAGGGGAGTCTGGGCCTCCTTCGGCATTTGCTTTGTCCGTAGGTGGGAGTGGCTTGTGTAAACTCTGTGGGGACAAAGCCTACAGACTCTGAAATATTAGAGATTCAAAGATTAAGGAAAACCTGAATTGATTGAATGTTGCAGAAAAGAGAAGGGCAGAGTAAGAGTAATTTGCCTTGAATTAGAGAAAGAAAAGCTCTTCCTGCAATAGTGCAGAACAGGCAGTGGAGCTGGGTTATGGCGTTATGACGTATAAAAGTGCCTATCTGTGAAGACAGGTAAGTGAAATTGTTCACCACCAAGACCCTCACTGCTCACTACACAATAGGAAAGAAGTTCCTTTGAAATTCTGTAATAGCAGTTACAGGAATGAGAGCTGAAAATGGCCAATGGCACGTGAATGCATGGTCCAGTGCGTGGAAGCGCAAGGAAAACAGAGACCATGTATTTGTAGCAGCAGAAACCCAGAAAAATGGTTGAATGTGTCTGCAAGGCAGGATATAGACCCTAGAAAGCAGATGGCTGGTTTGACCAAAAAAATGGCAATTTGGAGTACAAATGCCCCCATAAGGCCAAAGAAGCAAGACTTTTAGGATGGGAGCAAGAAGGGGCTAAAGTGAGCCATACCAGGACTAGTCTGGATAGAAAGGAAAGATACACTTTTTTTTCCAATAGAGTGACTCCAGTGCTTAGAAATGATAAGAAGACTAGTAAACAGAAATATGAAAGGACAAAATAACATCTTTGAGATTTAAAGAGGGCATTATTAATAATCATGGCATGACAACAAGCATGAACAGGACCGACCGAGAACAAAATCGGTATACAGAGAAAACCATACTCGAGGGCATATAGAGATAGCTGTCGGACTTGCAAAAAATCATGGCACTTTATCTTGAGCCTCGTTTTTAGATGGTTTATGATAAAAGTCAGAGTCAGGGTGGTGAGGCTGAGCATGGACTGTACTGCGAATCCTCAGTGGATTCGGGAGAGGGAAGAAAGAGGAAGTTGGTAGAAAACCACAAGGAGAGCTGGAGTGTGCATGACAGGGTGGCAGGAACATCAAAGAAAGGGTGATGGACTGAGTCGGAAAAGTAGACATCAGGAAGAGAAAATAAAGACCCAAAGATAATAAGGATTATACGATAATTCTGTGCCTCATGGTACATGGGGACTAGGGCTTGGGCAGCAGCCATTCAGAAGGAGCACTGTTTCATCCCACAGAAACTGAGAGACTGTTAGTTCCAGAAACATTTTATGAGGATTAGCCTCTTCCCTCCCTTCCTAAGAGAAAACATGTAACCCGGGGTGAAGAGGAAAACGCGCCTCATTGCACATCGTATTACCACAGTTCACTGCAGCATCTGCATTTTTATTGCACTGACGGGGTAGGAGGGAGGAAACTCCTACAGTTTACGTATGTATTCCTATGTGGTGATAGAGGTCCACTTGAGAGAGAAGAGGGAGAAGTTCTGGCCTTTTAGCACAGTTAATGAAAACACGACCGTTTTCTGGGTTGTTATTGGTATGTTCATTCAGGATAGGTAATGTTTCAAATATGGAGGCTATGGTAGTTGGAATACCAATAAGAAGCACCAAACCTTGTTAAATAAAATGAAAAAGAATTGCTAACCATACTTAAAAAGTCAAAGTGAACACAAGATATTTAAATACAATATAGATGTACCTGATTGTATTGAAAAGTGGATTTCTGCCATTGGGATAAGTCCTTATCCGGAGTCACCATATGTGGCTTAACTAGAAAACCTCTGAAACAATGCTAGTCATTGACCAGAGACTATCCTAGCTATAACTCACCATGGCCGATGGACTTCACCATGACAATATCTTTGTCATGAGGACATGTTTACAGGTTTAATTATTAACTCCCACAGGGGGAATATATAATTGTGCACTCGCAATGCTAGTCAGTCAATGTCATGTACCACTCAGGGTAATAATGCCTGCACTTTAGGTACACAGCTGTGACCACAACAATTACTCTCTGTCCTGGCAGTTCCTAAAGTGATCCCGTCTCAGAATATTTGAGCCTTCTTAACCTGACTCTGGCAGTGGGCACAGGAAGAGCTCACTCACATTATCAGATTCCAACTATATTCCTGGGTAATTGTATATGAGAGACTCAACCACTATTCATTGAGATTTGGTAGAAGCAATGTGTGGCATAGAAAGAATCAAGTTTATATTCTTGCTCAGGGGAAAAACACATTCCTATGAAACTATTTTTAGACAGCCTGTATCTATGAGACAGTCTTTGTCCACGATAGAAAAAAATACAGCAGACGCTCATGAAAACATCCAGTGGAGGAAAACTTCAGATAGAAAAGTGAAGAAAGTGAAATGTAAATTGGATGTGGAATAACAGGGGAAATTTGATTGGCAGACTATGAAGGAAAGAAGTGAGTCTGTGTGTATGCATGTGCACGCATGAGAGAGAGGGGGGAATAAGAAGCATGCAAAAACAGTAACTTATAAAACATTCACCATATTTGATGAAGTGTGTTCTTTTTGCATAAACAGATTACTGTGAGGCTTGAAATTATAGACTTATCACTCAAAGGAAAACTGAAAAATATATCGCTCCACACTTAATTTATACATGAGGAAACTCACAAATTTATCTGAAGCGATAAAGACACTTCAATGAGCAGATATAACAACTCTATGAACATGCTAAAACCACCGAATTGTGTATGTTAAATGCGTGAGTGAAACGGTATGTGAATTATATTTCAATTAAGCTGTTACCAAAGAAAAAAAGACATAGAATCGGGGATATGGGACTAGAACTTGTTTAGAATTCTCTGACTTCTAAATCAGAGAAAAAAGGAATAAACTTCTAATCGAATCATTATGCCAAATAGCAAAAGTTTAAAATACACGAACTTTTCTACCGCCTCAAACCTCAGGATGCCTCTTTTTCTCTCTCAGTTACCACCAAATACAACTACTCACATATGCCATTGAGTCTGATCACAGGGTTGGAGGAATTCACCAACGAAAACGCTCCATTTCGTTTGTCAGTTTCCCTAAACCACTGACATTCTGATTTGTGGATTTATGAATGAGCCGAGGCATCTAAAGATGAGTAACAATTGTTTCACAGTTCTTCCTCCTGAAGCTGCTTGGGTAATTACAGTGATGCCGTCTGACTTGTCGTGGCAGCTGCCATCGCAGTCACACCGTGGGTAGGGAGAGGGCAGGCTCCAGACCCTCAGCTGTCTCCAGGGAAGATGACTGAACAAAGCTCCTCAGATTCTGTGGGAGAAATCCATGGTCACACAGGATTTCCATGCATGACCCCCAGCATGGAGCCACTCCTAGCCTGGTGGCTGCACAGTCGGTTGAGGGGCAGGGTCTCGAGGATTGGCTCTGGTCAGCTTGTCCTCCAAGAGCTCTGAGGCTTGCAGTTATAATGTTAGCCTACAAAATCTCATACTCCGCCCTCCTCCTCGAGTTCTAAAACTGGCATTTCCTCATTCTCTCTATATATACACACACGGAAGATTTTACTCACACTATATTATAATTTTGTGAACTTATTTTCCCTTTATAGTTGATTTGTGGGGAAGAACACGCATTCATTCAGTTATTTATTCATTCATTTATCTAGGCACACGTAACTAACTCCACATGACTTGGTCCCATCCTAAGAATGGGCATGCCACTCTATTCCCTAGGCCCTGGAAGGGTCCCTTTGAAGACCCCCACCTTTCACAAAGTTGATAGTATATATTTTTAAAAGCCACAGGGAGCATGATGGAGTAAGAGGGAGTGAGAGCTGCCAGTGGAGCTGGAAAAAAGGACCAACTTGTAGACCATCATCTGATAATCAAGGCAGTCAGAGAGACCCGGAGCCCTCATCAAGTAAGAAATGAAGAAGAGGAGAAAAGCTCACTAATCCCTCTTTCCCACTGGACATTCTTTCTTGCAGTAGGTCAGCTCCCATGCAGATGAATTCTTTAATGAGGCCACTATAAATTAATACACTTTCCAAAGTTAAAGAATGAATGAGAATCACAGCAAGTGATTCCCAAGAAGCTCAACATTACTGGATCAAATACAAATGCAAAAGTTTTTAAATTCTGATTGTATTTCAAATTGTTCAAAAATGGGCTATCGTAACTAGGTAGAGGAACTTCGAACTATTTGGTTGGCTTTAAGGAGTTATGGAAACACACTCATTTCCTAGAATAAATGTTTTTCAAATGTTTGTTTGTCCTTGGGATTTAGAGAGAACTGTGCTAATATTCTATCTTAAGAAAAAACTGTGAAGGTCCTCTCTTGTTATGTGTTTTGAGAAGACTACATGCATAGACCCTGGGGCCACAGTAAGGGTCTTTGTGGCTTGTTGATACTCAGGGGGCCTCCTACTCCTCAGCTGAGCTTTGCCCTTTGGTTTCCAATGGCTTTGTTACTTCCTAAGGATTTCATTGGATTAAAGGAATCATTGCTTGGTAGAAGTGCATG
Organism: Carollia perspicillata; assembly: GCA_004027735.1. Classification (NCBI taxonomy): domain Eukaryota; kingdom Metazoa; phylum Chordata; class Mammalia; order Chiroptera; family Phyllostomidae; genus Carollia; species Carollia perspicillata. The sequence continues at coordinate 6,430 of PVKM010006200.1, forward strand.
GCAGAACACCCAACTCAGTCCAGGCCTTCTTACCCTTGATGTACCTAGACATTGATTTCTACCTTTCTTCCACAGTTAGACCCAATTTCACAAAGCTAAGCAAGGTAGGTGATTTTATTGTAAAGTGTGAATTCAAATAAAACTCAAAACCAAGAGCAGATGATACTCTTAAATGATAATGAGAAAAAATAGGAAAATAGAAGAAGGTGCTTGTTACATCTAAAATAGATTCTCAATCATAGTTCCAAAAATGACTTCCAGAAGGCTTACACAGATGTTCTTCAATGGAATGTCTTGGATCAACTATTATATTTCATATTCAATTTTATGTTTAGTAGGATGGCATTTGCAATGTCTCTGTGTAACAGTGCACTTATATCTAAATACTTTCAAACACTGTAGTCACAATCCTTATTCTAAACAGTGAATGAATACATTGGTGGCAATAGGAAGGGACTTTTGGAGGAAAGCTTCAAACAAATAAAAAACAAAAAACAATGCTGTATTTTGATAAATGCACAAACCAAAGGATATTTACACATATAATTTAAAATAATTATCAGAAATTAATAAATATAGTCTTCAAAATTATGTATATACAAGGTTTGTCCAGAAAAAATCCACCCATTGTTAATATGAGAGTGCTTTTTGTGACATCGATGTAACCTGACAGCCAAGGACAGTGGACTGGAATGCACATGTGTGAACAATGACAACTTCACTGTACTAGTCAGTGAGGGCAGTAGACGCTCTTCCGTGAGCATGTGTATTGTGTGTCATTGCATTCAAAATGACTGAGAGAATAGAGCAATGCATCTGCACCCAGTTTTGCATTAAATTTAAACATTCCTCTGCAGAAATGATGTGGATGATTCTGGAGGCCACAGCTATGGGCAACTGGTGATTGGCAACTCCATCATCACATATGACTGCTCGTGCATCACGTCTCATGTAGAGTTTTTTTGGCAAAACAGGAAATCACCCAGGTGAATCAGCTCTCCTACGGCCAAGATGTGGGACCCCAAAAGATACCTTGAGACTTCTGGCTTTTCCCAAAACTAAAATCACCTTTGAAAGGGAAGAGATTTCAGACCATCAGTGAGATTTGGGAAAATATGACAGGGCAGGTCATGACAACTGGGAAAACCATGTGAGGTCCCAAGGTGCCTACTTTGAAAAGGACTGAGGCATCATTGTCCTGTGTACAATGTTTATTGAATCTTGTATCTTCTTCAATAAATGTCTTTATTTTTCATAGTACATGGATGGATACTTTCTGAACAGACCTCACATATTTAATAAAGGACAAAACATGTGGGATTATGCAGAGACTTTGGACACTTTCTGTTTTACTCTTCCTCTTCACTTCAAAACTAGACTGCGAAATTTAAAACAAAAAGTAACACACAAACTAACAAACACAAACTAACCCATAGATACAGACAACAGAGTGATGGTTACTAGAGAGGAAAGAGTACGGGTGAGGGTGAAATGCATAAAGGGGGTCAAGTATATGGTCACAAAAGGAAACTAGAGTTCAGGTGGTGAGCACACAATAGAGGATCCAGATGTTGAATTTACATACTGGTGATAACCAACGTTATCCAAAAAAATTGACAATAATCTGGGCTGTCAGGGAGTAGCTCAAGCTGAAATGGCTACTCGGAGCTGAATAATAGAGATAAATGGAATCCAAAAGAGTTCATCCCAAACTCCGACACCAAAGGTGAAACAGAAAGACCCAAGCAATCCAGTTCCATCTCCAGCATAAAATAACATCAGTCCCTGTTGCTGAAGCCACCCACACAATAGACTCAGCACTCAGTGAGAACTGTTTGTCCTTGTGGCATTTGGGGCTGAGCCTACATCTTCTCTTGCCAGGGACAAGACACACAAGCAGCTAGAGCTAACCAGAAGCCCAGGTGTATTCTACGGGGATGGACTAGAAAGACTTCAGCAAGGAAAAGAACTAGCCAAAGCTCCACAAACAACGGGGCGTTGGACTTGGGTATGAAATAAAAGTAGTATTTTGGGAGATTGGATAGAGCAGAATGGTAACATCAAACTATGAGGTCCTTCAGATAAAGGCCATATTTGAGTAAAGCAGATTGTATGGGACTGGTAAGGTCCACAAATGTCAGCTCATGGGCTCCGGGCATTAGAAACACAGTGGAGCCGGTTGCAGATTTACATTCTGTGACTCTAATTCTGTAAGTGCGGGTGGGGCCGGAATCTGCTGCACAGTCAGGATTGCGAGTTAACCCTCTAAGATAGGAGATGGGACAAGTAAGGTCAAGTTAGAAAAGGCAGTTTGTATCAGCTCAAGAAGTCCGCTGAATTTGGGTTTTACTGAATGGAAAGAATATGGGTTTTTGATTACTCCATTCCATGGTTTTTGACCTTAGAAGAAATATTTTATAAAGTCAGAATATCTTCACTTGGAAATATATGAAGTATTTCTGACCAGAAGATATTGTGGGATAGGTCCCAAGCCACTGCTATAAAACAAACATCTCAATAAAATGTCATAATCTTTTTGCTGGAGGAGGGGCTTGCCTTCAATTAGCACAAAATGCAACATCTGTGAAGCACAATAAAAGGAGGTATGCCTGTATTTTTTAAGACCCATATCCTGAGGAACATTTAAATACCAATTTCTAAACTTAGAGATGAAAACTTCTGAGTAAAAAAAAAAAAGAATACAAAGACATGCACACAAAAAAATCAGAAAGTTTCCTCCATTAGCAACAATGGTTATATGACTATCCTAATAATAATGGTTTTCCATTCCCTATCTGATAATGAATGACATGGTCACTCTGGGGATATGGGATGAGTTATCTACCCAGGGGTTGAAGGACCCTACAGGGCTCTTGCCTCTGTCAGTAACTTGGGTGAATTCAACTCCCTGTGACTCAGTTTCCTCCTATGTGAAAGCACCCAATAATGCCTAATGAGTATAGATGACCTGGCAAGTATCACAGGAAAAATTAAATGAAAGTACTTTAAAATATTAGAATGGGGATAGTAAAATCCAGTATGATATGGAAGGCATATTCACTTGAGTGTTTCTAGGGAATATTTTCTGACTCCTGAGTTTGAGAGAAATAATCCCATTTCTAACTCCTTTTCAAAATATATTTTTTAAAAAATATGTAGGTGGAGCCAGAGCCCTCCTGGGGCCAGTTGTTCTGCCAGAAGCCAGAATCCCAGGCAGAACTGGCAGCTGATCCCTCCCTCCCATGGCCACAGAGAAGAGGGCACATGCCCGGGGGGAGAACTGAGCAGCTCAGCCCTGAAAATCTAATTTACAGTAAAATTAGAACATATGCCTGTATAAAGCCTCGGCTGCAGAAGAACCTTTCTTGAAAACCTAGTTAAGACAAATCCGCACGTGTTGAAAATATTCCCAAGTTATCAATCTTCCACGAAGGCTCTTATCCAATGTTGACCATTGCCCACAGCTAGGCTTCTGCCCATCACGTGGGGTCCCCCAGGAGAAAAACAGCCAGTGACTTGCATGTTCCTGATTTATGACTATAAATCATAAATCATGTGCAGTAAACTACTGCTTTAAAACCACTTCCCCAAATTTTTTAAGTTCATATCAAGAGAATTAAACCTATCCTCTTGATGTAACTCACGGTTTTTTCAAAGACACGGGCAGCAGGATTCTACTCTTTGACCTTCTCTCCCATCCGACAGGAGCAGACTACTGTCGTTGATACTCGATGAGTATCGGGAGACCACAAAAAGGCCAAACATTATCCACTCAGATAAAGAGTTATATAACAAACTGCAGCCTCGGCACTGGATTTGCTCAATTCGTTCTCATAAAAGCAATGCAAAGTGGTTATTTTTAATCTCCATTTATAGCTGAAGAAATCAAGGCTCGTGGAGGTTAAGTAATTTGCTTAAGATGTCACAGTTAATTTTTACCAGTGTCCGGACTGTGATAGGTAGCCCCTGGAAGAAGAGGAGGAGGCAAGAAATAGACCAACAGAAGTCATTCTTCTCAACCTGCTTTCCTCAAGTTCACGGCACATCCGCAAGCTCAGTCTACACGGTTCCTCTCCCACAGAGGACCTGCTTTTCCCAGCTAACCAGCCCAGGGAGATGACATTTGATTTCCCCAGCAGGTGTTGCTGTGATGCGTGAAAAAGCATTTACCTGCCCTGGAAGTTACACTACTCCTCAGATTCCTACTGCATGGAGACAGAGAGAGCGAGTAGAATTAAGTAATGTTATAATTAGAAATTTAGATATCTTCTAATAGAATTTCTCAGTTTATAGACAGAGAAATTGAGGCACAGAAGTGTGCTTGTCCAAGGTCACATGCCGATAGACAGCCAGGACTAGGGGATTCGCCTGAGACCCACTGAGTGCCGTCCTCCACTCAGCTCTGCGACCTCTCACTCTCCTTCTAGCTGTGAGGCCCCCTGGTGCCCAGGGTTCCATTATTTAGGGCAAAGCCTTCTGCACATGTAGAAGGAAACATTTTAAAAATGGAAAAATATTTAAAAAGTTAGGAAAAATGACGCTGAAACCTTAAGTTTAACATCTCCTCCAAGACATAGTAGTTAGCCTCACTTCTAGAACGCTAAACATTTCTACAGCTAGAAGGGACTGCATCGTCTGATCCAATCATTTCCTTTTTTCAACTCCTAATTAAACTCTAAATAAAACTCATATTGTATTTGGATTTCACCAGTTTTTACGCTAATATCCTTTTTTCTGAGGGTCGCACATTGCCTTTAGTTGCCATGCCTCCTTAGTCCGCAGTGGTCTGTGACAGCTTCTCAGGCTTTCTTTTTCGAGACCTTGACATTTTGGGGGAGTACCGGTCAGGTTTTTGTAGACTGTCCCTCAGACTGGGTTAGTCTGATGTGTTCATCCTAATGGGTGTGGAGAAGAATGACTCTGAGGTGAAGTTCCCTCTTCATCACATCATACTGGTGGGGGGTGGGGGGCATGACGTTCACATGGCGTACGAGTGGTGATGTTAGCCTTGATGAGTTGATTAAACTAGTGCCTGCCAGGTGTTCCCACTGCCAAGTTAATAACGTCCCCCCTTCCATACCCTATAGCTTGGGTGAGGGTCCTGCCCACACTTAACATTATTTGGAGTACTTTTGTAACAAAGATCTGTGCCTTCTCCCACCCTGCCTACTCTCCTTTTCCCTAAATTAATTGCTATAAACAGTGAGGTCAGTTATAAGCAACGACACCTTCCAGAGGTAGAAAAGCTCTCGGGCTGAAATAACACTTGAATGCAGAAAGAACCTATCCTGGACAGGGTGGCGGTGAGCTTGGTCAATAGTGGAAACATGGGGAAAGCGGGTGCAGTGGGTTAAATTGTGTCCCTCAAAGAGGTGTGTTCAAATCCTAGTCTCTGGTACTTGTGAACCTTATTTGGAAATGAGGTCTTTGCAGATGTAACTAAGTGATAGTGTGATCATACTGGATTAGGGTGGGCCCTGGAGTCATTGATCGGTGTCCTTACAAAGTGACAATGGGAAGACGCTTTTGTGGCTGTGGAGTCAGAGACCAGAGTGATGTGGCCACAAAACAAAGAATGCCAACAATTGCTGGGAGTCGCCAGGGTCTTGGAGAAGCAATTCTTTCCTAGAGACCTCAGAGGCAGCGTGGCCTTGGGACATCCTTATCTCACATTTCTAACTTTGAGCACTGGGACAAAATAAATTTTTGTTTTTTTAAAGCCATTTAGTTTTTGGTACTTTGTAAAGCCAGCCCCACAAAACTCATACAGAGAGTTACAGAAGTAAATTTCTGTTGGGGGTGGGGTGAGTGAATCTTGGCTGGGGGGCTGGCTAGGTTATCTCTAAAAAGAAAAAAAGTGCCTCAATATCCCTTCCCCACCCCATCCCCCACCACTAAGGCAAGGAAGGCCTTGTAAGTTCTTCATCCTGAGACCATGAGCCTCATCGCTGTTTTTGTTATAAAGGGGCTTCCCTTCAGTGCCAGCCTACAGGAAATGAATGTGTCAGTTACGTCAACAGAATATTCTCAGGGGCATGGTAATGACTTTCTCATTCCAAATTGATAAATCTGCCCATGCACTTTGCTAATACAAATATTCACTTGAGAGATACACCCGCTTTTGTGCTAGCTCAATCAAGTTTGAGAGTTTCCAAAGCTGGGCCCCTAACTTCTCCCATTGCCGAATTCTCCTCCCTGAGAAGCCTCTGGGAGACGGCCTCCAGCCTTCCTGACTAATGCACCATTCACACCAGACCTGCCTCTGCTTTTTAAATTTCTGTAGAAGTGAGCTTACTTCCCTCTGGCCCTTTGTAGCTGTGTTCTTTATTCACTGAAGTTAGTTCACTATATACATTGATTTATATGTTGCACCTGTTTTGAAAGAGCCTAAGCTTTATGTCTGCCACTTAACTACCCATGTGACCTTGGGCATAATACCTAGTGCCTAAGAGCCTCAGTTTCCATACTGGTAAAACAGGTACAGTAATAACAGCCCTGTCCATCTCATTTGGTTCTCGTGGGGACCAAGTGGACTACTGTATATGGAATCCTGTTAAAAATCAAAAGAGAAACGTACTCTTAGCTTTGTTCTTATTATTATTAACCTTAATTTTTCAATCTCCAGAAACCCTCTCTGCGATGCTGTCCATCTCATCGCAAATTAGAACAGTGTATGCAAGATTGCAACATCCTCACACGTGTAAAGCGCACTCTTCCGTCACAACCCAACTCAAATGCCACCTCTGCCATGGAGCTGTTCCTGCTCCCTCAGTCCTCCTCCCACTGCCTCGTTTGGGGCGTATTTATACATATGTGTCATGTTCTGTTCTCAGCTGTTCAGTCCACATGGGCAGGAACCAAATCTTTTCTCTATTTCCCCACAGCATTCAACGCCTTTCACGTGGTGTTCTCAGATATGTGGACTGACTCAGAGCCACATGTATCATCTCACGTACCTTAGCAGGAGCATGGCTTGGCCCAGTACTTCTAGCCTGGGGCCTCTCCCAGGCTGCAGTCAAGGTGTCAGGTAGGGCTGTGGTTATCTAAAGGCCTGACTGAGACAGAAGGTCTGTTTCCAGGCTCACTCGCATGGCTGTTGGCAGGAAAACTCAGTTTCTTTCCATATGGGCCTATCTAGAAAGCTGCTTACAACGGGGCATCTGGAGTCCCTCAGAAAGTGATTCCCTCAGAGTGCATGTGTGTGAGACCACACTGCTTTTTATGAACTAATCTCCAAGTCACCCTGTCATCTTCTGTGTGATTGTGTTCATTAGAGGTGAGTCGCGAGGCCCGGCCTGTGCACAACAGGAAGGAATTATACAAGGGTGTGAACGCCAGGAGGCAGGAAGGTAGCCTTCTGGGAGGCTGGCTACCACCTCGACTGACTGACAATAGATTTGTTGTGTTTGTCTTTAATTTACTCTCCACTCAGGGCTTCTGTTCTTTTCCAGTCAACATATACTTGACTTCACTTTTGTTGAAGTGTTCTCAGGAATGCAAATGCAAACCAGTCGGTAACCCTAAATTGACTCAGAGACAGTGATGTACAATAAAGAAGGCTGAAGTGAAATGAATTATCCAACAGCTGTTCGTTCTGCCCTCACCTCCACTTACTCTGTATGAGTGTGATTAATGGACTTTTACCCAAAATTAACAGACTGCTTTCGGCAAAGTGGTACCAATAAAATCTTCAATATATGTTAATTAAAACAAGATAGTTATTTGCTTTTCTATTCTCTAGTTTATATTTTCCATTTCCTCCTAGCTCAAATCCAGGCCCCTCTGCCGTCTTATTGTGGAGAGCCACATTGAATTTATTAAGGCCCTAGAACATGCCAGGCACTTGAGATAGAAGGTGTGAAAGAGGCACAACATCCCTGTCTTACTCAGTTCTGGCAAACAACTCCTATCACAAACTTTCTCCTATGTCTGATCAATTTATCCAACCGCGTCCGCAGCTGCACAACACAGATCTGGTACTCACGACCGCTATGTACCCCTTCGTGCTGTTCATTTATCGCAAAGCTTCTCCACATTTTTGAAGGCAGCCCAACGTCGATTATCTTTCATAAAATGTTCAGTGAACCTGTGCTTTCAGTAAACTTCTGCTTCCTTATATTTCTATAGAAAAGTATCCCTTAGTTATGAATTATCTTGCTTCTTTTTCAAATTGCTCCAAGTGATTTAGTTATATTACTGCAAGAGATGGCAATTCCTTTAAGGCTCAGTCTTCCCCGATGCTGAGAAGGTACTCAATAAATGCTTGCCAACTGGTGGCTAACAAAACTAAAGTGTTCGCTTCAATGTTCTTGGCCAAAACTCTGTGCATCTGAATTGGAACTAATAAGACCAGTTTCTGAATTAATATTCTAGGTGCCTAAGGCTGAGTCTAATTTGAATTAAAATTTACATAAATTCTTTTAATCAAAATAAATGCACAGTGCCTTATTCTTATCTGTACTTAGGACTTATTGGAGAGATTATTAAGTTACTATTGTTTCGTGTGGGAGCTTAGGAATTGGAATGTTATATATTCCATATTTTTTCATGACTGTGCAAAATAACTACTATTATTTACAGCATTCTTTAGATAGAACATTTAGAAGCCTAAGGTCTAGAAAAGAATTTTGGATGTGGAGTCACACAGACCTGGTTAAGTCAGATTCTAACATTACTATCTGGCAAATCGTGGTGACTGTGAGCTTCCATTTTTCCATCCATACAATGAGAATATTGATACTTGCTTCTCAGAGTTATTGGGAAGACTGCAATGATGTGCCCAAGTCAGCTGGCCCAGGACCTGGCTGGCACTAGCTGTGCCTACGCCACTTCTACTCATTTTATGAATATTTCCTTAGGACATTGGAACTATATTGGGCCAAGGAAGAAAATTTATTGTTAATCACCCAGTACACCCAAATAAACAAATAAAAATAATCACTGACATTTTTCCAAAACTTCCTTATTAGACAAAGTTTCCATGGGTAACCCAATCTGACCATGTACTCAGGGAAACGATGGACAGTTTAGACCCACAGTTTCCTCATATTTCAGCAGATCATGAAACAGCCTTGAGTCACAGACACTTACAAAGCTAAGAAGCTGAGAAAAAAGAATAGGCAAAGCCAACTGAAGAGCCATGAAAATGAAAGCGCTGTTCTCTATTTTTTTGTTTTGTTTTGTTTATGGTTTTTCTTTCACCGCAGTAATTCATTGTTATTCTGTCTTCACTTGAACAGTCAGTCACACGTTTCTACTCCAGACCTCTGTGCCCCATGCACGATGCCTATAGGCTCCTGATTTCCAAAGCCATTCAGATTCTAGACACTGCTGCCAACTCCCATGAAACACTTTAGTAGTAATATTTGGCTTCAAATTTTAGAACTACACACACACAAGTTAGAAGCACATCCTAAGATTATGTGTGTGTGTAGAAGTATATACATTAGGGAATATGTGTGTGTGTGAATATATATTCCCATATATATACACACACTAAATTTATTTCTAAAAATATCCATGTATTTTTTAAAAAACTATTTACTTAATATCCTGAGAGAAATTCAAGCTGTATCCATATTGCTTGAGCAAATCAGACTGAAGCATATTTTAAGTCAATTTTTAGAATAGATTTAAAGAGCAAAGCTGCTGGGCTGAGGGTCAGCAGACATGAGCCCCAACTTAGATTAATTGCAGTCTGTGGCTTAGACAAGTGAAAGAAGACAGTGTTCAAGATGATAAGTAAACCACCACTGGAAGGAATCGTGAAAGAAAATTACACAGAGGGACAAGATGATTCGTATTCGGATCATGACAAGAATAGTGTTGAGTCAGATTCCACATATTAGTCCAAACACTCATGCTCTTAATGGGAAATTATAGGGAAGGACTGGAAGACTGGCAAAAATATGATCAGGGAATGTTCTCAGTGAGGAAGATTAGTGCTAGGACCTCAGCACCAAACAGTGGTTGATTTATCTTCAATCCTCTTAAATTGGCTTCAGATAGACTCATAACATTCTTAAAATGATGTGTAAAGGAGCTCATGGATCCCATTGAACTTACTCATTCAACTCAAGGAACTCCTGCACAGCTGAAATACGAAAGGTTGCCCTGTGGTGATAATTTGCTGGTCTAATGGGGCTCTGAATCTTATAGATTCTGAAAGGATTCTCGTCAGGGATCTTAACTGGGTATTTCTGGGGTTTGAACACTGGTTTGGAAATGTGGGCTGACAAAGCAGAGGCAACATTACCTCCATTCTAAACATCTGTTTGGGAAAATTCCCTCTTCCCCTGTGTCTCTTTTACTACTCACACAGAGCACTTCTCCTCTGACAGTTCTGGTCACAAATGTGTGTAGGTCAACAATAAAAAAAAAAATGTGTGTAAGTCTACCATTTAACTCAATTCTACCATTCCCTACCTGGACAGAGTGCCAGATCGCAAAGGTTACAGGCTCAGTCCCACAACACTGACCCCATCCCCCCCCACCACACTCTTCGAACACCCATCACAAGCCAAGAAATTCATTACCTGTGTTTCCGACTGACTGGCTAGAGATCGGAGATTCGCACGACCAGATTCCTCAGGTTTGGTTAACTTGCTAGAATGGCCACAGAACTCAGGAGAACAGTTTACTTAACTAGATGGCTAGTTTATTATAAAAAGATTTAACTCCGAAATAGCCAGAGGGAAGAAATACATAGGGCGAGGTATGGGGAAAGTGATACAGAGCTTCCATACCCTCTCTGAGCACACATTTCCATGTATTCACCAACTTGGGAAGCTCTCTGCACCCCTACATTTGAGATATTTATGCACACTTCATCACATGGGCATGATGAATCATAAACTCCCTTCCCAGACCCTCTTCCCTCTCTGGAGAATGGGGGTGGGTGGGTCAGGGCTGAAAATTCCAAGCTTCCAATCATGGCTTGGTCTTTCTAGTGACCAACCCTCAGCCAAAAGCTCACCAAAAGAAAGACAAGACATACATCAGTAGATCAAGAAAAATACAAAAGCTCTGCCCAAAGTTAACAAAAGGTGTTATCATAGAAGCTTACTTGGGATCTGGAAAGGCTTCTCTGAGACTCTAGGAGAAGGGGTTTTCAGGCAGAGGAAACAGGCAAGGCAAAGGCCCTAATGCAAGAACACCTTTCAGGTATTCAAAAAATGACATCCCAATGAGAACAGTGTCACTGGAGACCTGTAAAAACGGGCGAGGAGAACAAGATGGGCAGGATAGATCATACTGAGCTTAAATGACAGTTTAAGGAGTTTGGATTTCATTCCCAGTTTATCGCTGGAAAGGGCCCATTTTTAAAGATCAGTGTGAATAGATTACAAGGGAAAGATGGAGTCAAAGGCACCAATCTCAGGATATTTCAGTAGTCCAGGGGAGAGATGACAGTGGCATTGGGAAGGGGGTGGTAGAAATCAGAGGTGGGAACAGGGGCAGTGTAGGTTTCCGATGTTGACCTTCTAGGATTTGCTGGTATCTGGGAAGAAGAGAAGAGAGGAAACAAGACAGCTCCTATTATTTGTTTTATCTGAGCCACTAGGAGGTAGTGGTGTCTGTTTACAGACAAGAGTAAGACTCAGAAAGATCAAATTTGAGAGGGAAAGTCAAGTGTTTCCTATTTTGGTTAAATGAAACCTGATATACTTTGAAAACCAGTATATGCTAATTAGCTAGCTGATATCAATAAGTTGCAAGATTGCTTCAGAGCTAGAAAAAAGATCTATTAAGAGTATCACAAGGGGATGAAAAAAAAGCTCATTTCAGACTGGGGGTTAAAGTGACTGTCATCCCACTCACTGCAACCGATACCACACTTACGTTGACACTGTCGTTCAAAAAATTATCAATGAATCAAATTAATAGGTCAGGGTACAAATGCCACAAAGTAAATGGAAGCCAAGAAAGTCTTGATTCTTATGCAGAGAGAGAGAGAGAGAGACAGAGGACAAAGGGAGGCAAGGTAAAAATGTAAGCATGATGCGGACAGACACCTGGGCATTGCATTATGTTAGTTCTTTGAAGATATGGTCATGTTCAATTCTATTGTATCAGAACATACAAATGGTAGTAAGTCTTAAACTGAATTGAGTAAGGAAGAGTTGGAACAAAATTCCTCTTTAGAACATAAGCAAATTCACATCCATATAGCATTAAAAAATAATTGGAATCACATATCTCCCTCCTAGTACTTTGAGGAACAGGTTAGTACTGAACGATAACTGTTAGTAATAGTAGCTGTAAATGCTAGGAAAGCAGATTTAGAATTTTCGAAATCAATATTCACTTTACACAAAAACATAAGAAGTTAACGGAGATTATGATTTGTGTCATTAGTAGTTGAAGTAGATTATAGCCACCTGCACAACTGAAGGCCTTTTCAAAGTTCTTCTTATTTTTTTTTCTATTTTAAGCCTGTTGGAAACTATGTAAACAGCAAGCCCTGCTTACCTGCCTCATGCCTTCACCCCTAGCTTCAACTGCCACCAGCCAGATGGATGAGTTTGCCCAATCATTACAAGAGACAGTCGGAACACCCATCCTGATTGATGTTATGAAAAATGTCAGAGACTTTTGAATCTGATCTTGGCATGACACGAGGGAAACTTTCCAAATACAAGAACTGTAGAGAGCTGTACAATCGCTGCACAAAAGGACTGATGCGTTGCACATTGAATTCAGGCAATGATTACATATAATTGTATCATTACCATCATTACCTAGAGTGAGATTAATGGGAGCAACTATTCAGGAAAACAAGAAAGAAATTAGCTTTGAAGTAGCATAATGAAAGATTTTAATTGTGGGAAGAATCCAGTCACATTTTAAAATTACTGGTTGTGATTCCACCAAACTCACTAACCCCACATTTTATTCACTGCTTCAATGCATGTACTTTATTTCATTTGACCACACAATGATTAACAAAGGTCAGATAGCCACAGAACATAAGCTCACTGCAAAGCTGAAGAACCAATCTGTCCACAATGTTTATTTTAATTGAACAGGCAGAGGGAGTTATAAGAACGCCTATTGACAAAACAAATAAATCAAATAGAATTTTATTTATTATTTACTTTTGAGTGCCACTGAAATCAACAGGTCAGTGGTGTAACCCCTGTTAGACTCAAAACAACAGGGCACCAGTGATAGCTACATAGGTTTCTATCAAGCTACACTTTGGAGATTCTTAACATCTAAGTTAATGGTCCAATTTTATTCAAGTGCATTCCTATAATATATACATAACACATCCATTGGTTGTGTTTCTCACCCAAGGTTGTGTGCATTTTACAACTGTCAATATTCGTTAAACAAAGACTCTTGCTAGTTCCTGACTCAGAGTAGGGGGAGGTTTTGAATCTCCAGTTCTGTGAAGGACGGTACTCGGGGTGGTGGGTTCTAAACTGGAGGGGCCTTGACATCTGGAGACACACTGTCCTCCCCTTCCTATCACTAAGGTACTTCTGAGACGCTAAAGTGGAGCTCTGAGAGGGTTTTGAACAGACTTGGCAGTCTGATACCTGGGGATGCATCCTAAAACTTAGCTTCATACCTAAACTTAGATTTGAACAGGGGCCATGGGTTAGAAATTGTTGCAATATGGACATTTTGTCTGTTGACCTCAGTATGTTAATCGATATCAAGTCATGTGCGTATGTTATCTAAATTGCACTCGATTACAAGATTCATCGCAGAAGGAATTTTTTGTTGTTGTCCTGCTCGCTTTTGCGTCACCTGTTACTGGTCTAAAGAGGGAATGTCACTTTGATGTGATGTTCCTATTTATTTACGTCTGCGTCGCTCATCCATTCTTCTATTGAATTAAAACCCATCGCTGTCTCACATGACCGGGTTTGTATTTGGAAGTGCCTTGGTGAGTAAATTGGGTGACGTCAGGCAGTCCATAAACTGCCACAAATGGAGCTCCATTAGCAAATTGCCCTTCTCTATTTGTGCAGTTAGTAATGGCAGGTTTGGAGTGGCTTTCACAAAGTTAAATGCTTTTAGTGGAAATTAGTAGATTCTCAAACCTTCTAACATAGACCAAATTGAAAACATTTATTAACTCTCTAAATTAAAGTGAGACAACATTAGGCTTGAACTACTTAAAGCATCATAATTACAGGGTCTTCTTGGAAGGGAAAGGACACTATTTAAAAACCATGAAAGTTAAATTTTCATGTTACAAGTGACGGAAAAAGAGAGAGACACTTAACCCGCCTTTCCGTTGTGAATGAAACCGTCTCCTCATGTCGTCCACTCCTCAGAGGGCTGAACATGCTGACTGAGAAGAAGACCTGAGTCTCACTTGACCCTATAGGGTGTCCACCGTTCAGCCATCTGCACCAGCCCCTGAACCACGTCAGAACTAGCAGCAACTTCACAATAATTTGTAGGCTAACAAAGGGGACTAATTGGAAAGTCTTCCTGTATTCAGAGGAAGCAAAGCATGACTTATCTATAAATAAATAAATACTAGATGGATAGACAGACAGAGAGAGAGAGAGCAGTTTTTCCACATCTAAAACATTTTGCCTAGTGTGACTGCAATGGAGAAGAATTCCATTAACATCAGTTGAAGAGATGGGCCTTCTTAAGATATTTTTGTGTTTGCAACTGACACATCATCTCCTTGATGTCCTGGAAATTAACCAGCAGATTTGGATTCTGAAAATATTTAATATATAGCAATAAGTTCTCTGGATTCAGGTAGTAAAGGCTGATGGGTACAGGTGTGAGGATATTGGAAAGAAAATGGCTTTCAGGCCAAACTGATGGGTTGACAATAAGTTCTGCCCCTCGCTTCTTCTGAGCTTAGGAAACGCCATTTAACTTTCCAGACGTCAGTATCCTTCATTGTCAAATGGGACTAATAGAATATCTAAAACAAAATGTTGAGTGAATTTAAATGAGATTCCAGAGGTTCAGGGGATAATATGAAGTCTGATATAAAGTAAACTCTTAGGAAATGTTAATCCCCACCCCCGTGCCCCCCATGGGAGGATTTCAGGCACTATAGTTGGGTCAATGTAAGAATTAACCAGTAATTTTTTGCTCTGTGTCTTAACTATCCATGGAATTCATCTAACAGTGCTCTCTTTCATGTTCTGTATACTAGGGCTATAGAATATACCTGGAAGATTTAGATTTATCATAGAATAAATATGGTAGATCTAGGAAGGGCAGTGTACTAACTAAGATTTTTTTCCTTTTAGGAATATGTATCAAAGATAGGGAATATAAGATCAGCCACCCATGCCATACAATCAGGGAAGGCAGCTACCTAAATGACATTATTTGCAAGTCCACTCATTCACTCCATTCATTCAACATTTATTAAGTTCTTACTGTGTGCAAAGCTCTGTGTTGGTACATGGGGATAATGTGAGTACAACACCTACACCCCTTCCTTGAAGGAGCAAAGAGTCTAATGATGGAGAAAGGTAGCAATCTCTATAAAGTATTAAGTAACGCTGTTCAACATATAATTAAAAACTCAGACAAATTCTCCAAAGGAAAGGAGCAAGGAGCTGAGAGGACATTCGATAAAAGAATCACATTTGGATAGGGAAGTCCAGGAAGGCTTTCCTGCATAGCAGTGGTTTGCGTTAATGGATGAGTGGGAACCCCGGGAAAGGTCACTCACCTTCTCTCCCTGGGAATCCTCTCATCCTTCAAGACACAGTATCTTGAAGTCCCTTGATTTCCCCAAGCCTAGTTTGTTGCTTCCCTATTTGTCTTCCCAGAATACTCTCCTTATGCTCTACTCAGAGGTTTCCCACAGTGTAGTTAATTATATGTGTATATCTCTCCTCACATGCATTGTGGGGCCAGAATGCTGTCTCCTTTTTCAGTGCTCACTATCCAAGCACAGAGTGGGCGCCCAGCAGTGTTTTACGAATGAATCTACACCTCTCTGATCTTGCCACAATGCCTTATACTTGCAAGTAACCCATTTGTTTTCATTAAGAATTGAGGTTTTTTTAGGAGTAGCTTTCATTTTTCTTTTTTATAGTGGTGGAATTCTCAGCAATTCTGCTTGATTATTTGACTTCATATTCTAGCTACAGTATTGTTTAATGTAAAACCTAAGCATTTTATTTTAAATCAGTTGATACTTTAGTTGAAGTCACTGGTGAGAAGAACTTTGACCTAGAAAGAGTTGAAGGGAATAAGACCCTGAACAACAAAGTTTTGATTCAGGAAGTAAACCCAATGTACAGCCTTGTAGCAATAACCAGTGGAGGCTTAGGGATTCTTTACAGCAATGATTAAACCGAAACTGCAAGGAAGTTCCATAAGGCTAAGTGGTACTTTGTCATATAATAATACTTCTGTTTGGTTCAGCAAAAAAATGCAAGGAAATGCAGAGGTCTTCTCTGGCACAGAGGTTTCTACATTTCTGCTAGATCAGAGATACACAAATGGGCCCTGCCTCCCTCACAGTATTCTGTTACCTAGCAACCAGAACATCTAGGCATTAGGATCACGGGGGCTCTAGGAATACACACCCTCACTCTCTTTAAACAATAGATGGGAGGAAATGCAGTGGGGAAAACAGCTATAAATCATCAAGAACAACAACAAATGACTTCTAAAAGTTTTCCTGAGAATGTGCACACTCTCAAACATGCCATGCTGATCTGCATATAATTTAAATATCTTCCCCAGTGCTTACTGAAGGGCATACTTCCCGTGTTCCTGGGTCTGTTTTAACATATAAAACTTAAAACAAAAAATAATAGCGAAATTAGGTTGACAATGATACCTATAAATCCCTGCATGTCACTATTCAATAAATGCTTTTTATAGCAGATTTCCTTTGGTTTTATTTGCATAAATAACATTCACTTAAGACAAATTGTTATGCCCTTTGGGAACAATACTATTTCAAAGCTTTATTCCTTGCAGACTGTCAAACTTTTCAACTGACCTTATACTCCTGGGTCGGTATGGCTTTTTAAATTAAAAATTGAGACGGAAAAGAGGATCCAATAAAGCAGGAAATAGCAAAAGCTGACGCATGGAAGTGAGGTTGCTGCTGTCTGAGACGGTAAGGAATAAGTGACTCCAACACCAGCTGGCAGATTCAACAATAGAATCATTGATGAAAGAATGGGCCAAAAAGACAGGGGGGAGAAAAGAGGAGGAAAGGAATAAAGTGTGAGAGCCATGCGGTGGAAACTGAAAGAAGTAATGAAGGCAGTGAGCAGAACTGGTTTCCTAGGGAAAAGGTTAATTAAATCTTTCATGGCGTGGAATTCTTAAAAAACTACTTTTCTGACTATGTGTGTATATGTGCATGTGTGTTCTTTGTAAACATACAGAGATGATAATGAGTCTCTCCTAACATCCTTTCACACTAATGCTTGAGCACATTTTTTTAAAGGACAGTATTTTTTTAAGCCTCTTACATGTTGAGTGGAAAGAAATTTAACACTGCCGACTTGCAAATAAATCTTAGGAACGAGAACCGTCTCTCTTTTCCTTGTTCTGATTTATTTTCTCCAAAACTTAAAACCAACAACAAAAAAGCAAACCTTAGATCTCTATTGAAATTAATGGCAAATGACTGAACTCTTATAAACAATAGAAGAGACAAACCCACAAGGCTTGGGAGCTTCAGTACTACCCCAAAGACCATGAGGCTAATTTCTAAGCTGAAGAAATGATTATAAATCATCCCAGGAGGATGCCAGCCAAAAGATGGCAGCGATGCTATTTGTTTTCTGCCTTTTGTGTGTTTCTTAAGGTTAATCTTTATGCTGTCACACAGATTCCTGCAACCCTGGGCATGTTGGGGCTCAGGGAGAAAGGATGAAGCTTCTGATGTCAGTCTCAAGGGCAAATGCTGGTCAGGATAATCAAGAACATAGTCTGTTCAATGACTGACATGCTCTCTCCATCACTGCTACTCTCCTATGCCCATCGTGTAGTTTATACTCACTCACTTGAGAAGGTAATGCGTGCAGCAAATACCTTCCTTTTGTTTGTTCTGTATTTAGCCTCAGCCTTCACTTTAAAAAGCATTTGATTCATTTCATTTGCGGGATCCTAGGTATTCTGCCTGCAGAAACAATTGCAGTTCATCAGGCTACCAGTTGTAGAAGAAAAAGTATTAATACACTTGCTCAACAAGAAGCCCGCTCCTAGACCCTCCTGTGCTTAAATAGAATCCTTTCATGTGGAAAATCAGAAACAACAGAGTGCAACAGTTTCTGGAGGAAGGCACTTTTTTTTTCTTTTCCATTTTGTCAGAAAGCAAATGTGAGAGAGGAAGAGAGAATGAATCTGCCATAGACATTTCACTCTGCCATCTAATCTTGTAAGTCATCAGTGGTTTCATCGCCGAAGAATGGCAGTTCTTCCTTCTTTACCAGTGAGAGATGAATTCACTTTGTCAACACTGGGAAGGACAGATGTTTTTGTAAGTTCTAAGATGAGGATGATGGTGATGAGGATGATGACAGTGGCAACACGACAGCAGGAACAGGCACAGAACCAGGGATGGCAGGACAATGTACCATAGCGTCTGCTATAATATTTTTTATCGGTGTGTAGACTGTGAAAACTCTTCCGAGTGCGTTGAGCCTCAGCAGAGTCTCAAGAGCAGGCATTTTACTATGCAAGCTTTTACTACTTCTTATTTAATGCATGCACACCGAGTTTCCCATAATTATGGGACAAAGAGTTTTAGGATTAATCCATTAGCTCTAGTGGTACTAATATATGCCACCTGGATGAAAGGATGGGCAATGTTTGTGTAAAGAATTTATTCGAAGGCAGAAATTTAAGCCCGGGTGTTAATAGATAAGAATTAAATCCCATCCCATAAATTAAATGCATCATGTCATGTCTATCACAGAATGTTGGCAGAATTTATTTGCTGTTCAATGTCACTATTTCTCAGAGCTCTTTGGGATATATTAAAAACACAAACTATTTGAGGCTGTATTGTGTTCCCGTTTCTGTAGTAAGTACTTGGGAAAAAGCAAAGATATCAAAAGTGTTTCCACTACCTGCAAGGCAACTACAAGCTAGTTAAGGAAATAAAATTCATAATCCCAAAATGATTTCAATTGAAGGCAGAAGCAAATCAACCTCTGGGAAAAGATGATTGAGTGAGAAAAACAGGTTGGTCTCCACGTCGTGAGCTATGTGAATTAAGGCCACACAGCTCCTAAAAGAAAACTAAGCCCAGATAAAGAAATTAGAAATCAAAAACCAGTCTGCCACTGGATCTAACAGTAGATGTGAGCCAGGCACTCTGTCTCTGTGGGCATCCACCACAGAACCAAGACTTGTCACGGCTTCAGTTTAGTCTTCTGTAAAAAAAACAAACAAATTCCCACAAACCTCTCTTCTAGGAGTGAAGTCTGCTTTGTAAAACTTCCTTAGATACAAGACTCTATGGGCACAAACCATGTACAGGAGTATGTTGATTAGCAGAGAATACAATCTAACAAGCTAGAGGATAAAGTATGTATTTGCCTGATTGGCTATTACTATCGACAGTGGTGATCTTAAAAAGAGTGGTAAACACCATTTGTTACACATATACTGTATGATAGATGCCTTACCAAGTAGTTAATTTGACTTAATGCTCTCAGCTTCTATGAGGTACCTGTACCTATTACCATTCACAGACAAACATGGGGTGGCTAAACCTGAGATCTCAAAGTTTGCAGGTGATAGGCCCCCTGCTGTCAACCAGAATTGAGACGCCTCTGCTAACTAGTCCATTCTTGACTCTGGCTAGACTTGAGTATCTAGCTCATCCTGCTGAATAATAAAAGTTGATAAAGGAAAATGTAAATGCAAAATTAAGAATATGTCACATGACTTTCTAAACTATGAGTTGGATTTCTTGCCTTAGTAAATATAGTAGAACAAAATACATTGCTTGGCTTCAGTAAGCTACAGTGGAGATGGTACTGAAGTAGAATTCATTTGTTTCAATGCTCAACCAGTTATTTGCTGTGCAAACGTGTAGATTGTTACATGAAAGCTTCTCAGCGATTCAGACCTCTGGTTGTTCATTCCTTGTGCCTCTGACATCCACTCTGGTCTTGGTCATAGGATTTGCATTGGCCAATGGTACATCACCAAGTGTGACACAGCAAGGCTCCTATGCTGGGGGGAGCTGTGGTAGCCCATGAAAGCCCATCATGACGACCTTGAGCACGCTAGGCCAGAGGAGAGAGATGCCCACCCAGGCCGACCATTGCCATTGCAGCTGAGCTCAGTCCTCAGCCGTGGAGTTCAGGAGGTAATGGAGGCACCGCCAGCCAAGAATAAAATTAATAACCTATGGAAGAAGAGTTTTCCCGCAGTGGTCTATCCATTTTCAAGAGCACACAGTGTGTCCTCTTCCATGTCTTCAATCTTCTGTGAAAGATTAGCAATGAGATCCAAACCTAGCCATAGCTTTTATCCATGCAGTCCTCTCTACCCCACCAGGCTGTACATCCTAGGTTCCAAAAAGGACCCTACCTCCCCCATCCTTTGAGTGACTCACTTCCCAAACAGCGGAGTGTGGAAAAGAGGAAACTAGTAACTTAACAATGGAGAAACGTGGCAAACACTACCTTATCTAAGTAAAGAAGGTTAACATCACAAGTAATATGGATTCATGTACCTCCCAATATGAAGTTTTGGTACGGACACTTTATCTCTGTGATATTCCTCCTTAGAAAACATAACATCAGTCAAAACATGAGATAAACAACAGACAGTCCTAAACTACAGGGCACTCTACAAAGTCCATAACTCGTGCACCTAAAAACCGTCCAGATCATGAAAACGAAGACAAGGCTGAGGAACTAGGCTGACCAGAGAAGACTAAAGAGACGTGCAACTAAATGCAATGTGGCATTCTGGGTGCAATTAAGCAGAAAGAGAACACTAATGAACAAACTCATGAAACCCAAATGAAGTCTGGAGTTTAGTTTGAAAACGGGAGAGATGTTTATTGTATAACAAATGTCACTCTGTCCTCCCAAGAAATTGAAACATAAAAGACACTATTCACTCAAAGGATAGGAAGATTTCTGCACATTGCTCACTCTAACTAGCAGGACTATATTATGTGCCCAGGCACAGAATACACTCAATGAAGTGAAATTGCTATTGAACTTAAGGTCGTCTTCGAAGCTGGGACGAAAAGGTGAAAATTAGGGAAGTAAGGGGAAAAGGGAGAGAGGGAGATGAAGTGACTTTGTGTTTATATCATCTTGGTGCCTATCTCCCACATAACCATTTCTCATAAAAATTGGAGTACATTTTAAAAAATATCCACTTATGGTAGAGTTAGTTGAAATAGCCCTGGAGTTTGATTCTAGTAAATTGAGACTTTACCTATTACTATCTTACAGGGCTACCCTATAAATTAAAGTGTATATACACAAATACTTCCTTTACCAGACTATTTTACATAAATATTCATATTTGAATGTTAATATTAAATATGCCTAGGTCAGTTTTAACCAATCGCAGATCTAATATCTATAGTCTGTACTTACCCTCTGTTAACCTGAAGCAAAAACATAGCTGACGTATTACTGTTTTCTCATCTCACACAGAGACTAAAGGGCGGGGCACTGGACACTATTCATATTGTTTTATTGAAAATGATTTGTTATGACAATATGGTCTGGGATGAATGGAGGTGGACAGAATCTAAAAAATTGTACATAAAAGCTTACACTTTGACAAAAGGGCACCTGGCTCTTTAAATATTCATGAAAATAATACTAGAAGGCCTCTGCTCTGTGGGGTGTTAACTCCCTTTTCAAGAGTTCAGTTCTTCAAATGCGATGGTAAAATGATGGCATATGATACTGAATAATGCTATTGTGATGGAAAGAAAAGCTTCTGAAGGACAATGACATCATCTGTGCCTTTTGATTTTTTTGTTCAAGCATGTTGGAAAGAGATCAGGAAGCACCACTTGGCAAATAACAAAAACCAGAACTAGGAATGCGAGGTTAACAGAGACAGATAGCCAGGAAGAATATGCTAATTCCAAACATGTCACTTTTAGGACTGGTCACACGCTCAGTCATATGACAAGAGCTATTCCCTTCCAGGGAACGATCAGCTTCCAGTGACGGAAATGGTGATCTCTTGGCAAAATCAGTTGTCCTAGATTATACAAAACTCATGTTTTAAGCTCAAGCATCATCTATTTTGCTGAAACCCCAACTTTGAATTTAAGGGTGATTATCTTAAGCTTCCCAGTAGGGGTCACTAAGATAATGATAAATATAAGCTCTGTCATAATGTGTAATCACTGTTCCCATTGACAACGTGAGTGAAAAAATATATATATGATGTCAAAAATCCTGTTGAGAAAGCTTTGCGTGAAAATACAAAATATTTCTCAGCAAAAATGACAGTACTTTACATAAAGAGTCAAAATATAATAGTCTCATGTTAGTGTAATATTTACAGAGAGGCCAGTGATCCACAGCCTGCAAGATTTTAGAATTACATATACATAAATTTGGTATACTATTGAAATGTTGCAAGTATGTATAGAAAAGAGACCTACTGATGAATAATCAATGATTTTTCCAATAATGATTTTACTTAAACTTTATACTTAAATAATTTGACCATAACAGAGGCAACAACATTCTATTTAGATACACCCCGGTTTAATTCAGGACTCCGTCACCTAAGCCAGTCTTTATGGAACATTGGCCTCCTTGTTCTGGTTCTCCATCAGCAAACTTCCTATAGACCCTGGCCCTAGAATGGTTTGGGGCTCTGAATCAGTCACATTGATATCATTAAGAATCAAGGGCTGAAATCTTTTACATGAAAATACAGCTGACCTGAAATCAACCATAAACTGGTTCCTAAAAGTTAAAGGTTGATGATGGACAAAAGGGCTGTATCATTGTCAGCCAGTGAATCCAAGGTCTTTACCAGGGTCTAAGGGGGTTGCAGTAGTTAGCCCTCTATACTGCCCTCACCTTTCGTGGGTCACTTTAGAAGCCCGGCTGCCTGATGTTGGAAGCACACATCAAGCACACTTTCCTGAGCCTCTGGGAAAATATTCGAGGTATTTAGGCAGATAGTTTCATCACCTCATTTCATTGTCTTCCCAACTGTTATTTCCTCAAAGTCCCTCCCCAACCACCAGGTGTGAAGAATACACAGAACACACCCATCCCTCATTATTTCCTTACGTTACTTTGTTTATCTTCAAATCGCTTTCAACACCTATGTTATCTTCTAGGTTTATTTGGTATTAACCACGTGTGATCCCTGTCTAGAATAATAAGCCCATGGAGGTAGAAGATTCTTCTGTTCTGTTTTCTGCCAAATGGCCCCCATCGAGAACTACGCCTGGTACAATTAAGAATGCAACAAGTATTTCCAAGTAAATGAACAAACAAACAAACAAATGAACAACATATGTACCATGTATTCCCCAATCTGGAGGACAGAAGAAGAGAGGTGAGAGACAGGTCATGACCACAGGGCACTTACAGCAAGTTGAAGACACAGGACTTGAACACAAACTGATTTGTCAGCTCTACATCTCATTTGAGCCACGCCAACTGGTGGCAGGAAGATGAATGCTGTTCACTTACAGAAAAATGAGCCTTCAGGAAGAATGTGCAGGAAATTGATCAGATATGGGAGATAATCATTTTAAACAAATCTTCCATTATTTGAGAAATCACAGAGAGAAAGCCATATTCTGCCCCATCGTCAAAGACAGAATTTAAAGCTGGGTAGCTCATGGTTCTACACTCATAGGAAATTTATTTAAGTCTGATGTTATTATTTCATTGTGATATTTATTCTTTTATCTCTAAATTCATAGCACAGACCAGCACATCAGATACTTCAAGATATGAGATCCTTTGGTGAACTAACAACACTTAAATTTT
Source organism: Carollia perspicillata (assembly GCA_004027735.1). Lineage (NCBI taxonomy): Eukaryota > Metazoa > Chordata > Mammalia > Chiroptera > Phyllostomidae > Carollia > Carollia perspicillata. Next base: position 30,360 of record PVKM010006200.1, read on the forward strand.
CTTTTATTTTCTCTTTTTCTAGTTATCACAAAAACATAAATGTAAAAAACCCCTTTTTGTTCTTTAACTCTTACCCAAAAGTCATAGCTTTAAAATCAGAAATATTATTTTTTATTCTCCTGAATTTCCAATGAAGCATTTGACCCTGCTTTGTTGTGGATACAAATGGAAGTAAAAGCAAAGAAGGTAGGGAGTCTCCTCTTTGCAATTTTCAGAGATGTGAGATTACTTGGTACCACCAAGAAGTTTACCTCTTTTCCATTCTCTACACAACCTCAATTCCAATAATAAATATTTAATTAATGCAAATATCCTGTTTGACTTCCCAGAAAGCTGGCAACCTCACCCCTCCCTCCTGCTTTGATAGACTCATTCATTTTTTTTCTGCCCATTCAGGAAAGAAAAATAGTGGGAAAAACTAAGGGGTTAAAGAGACAGCCCTTAATAAATGTGTTTAATAGCTGACATGCCTTCTTTCTTTCTGTTCCGTTAAACTGGCACACACTCAGCCTGGCATTGTTCACTTTGAAGTGGCTCTCCATTGTTCTCCCACCAGCCCCTATCAAGGCCTACTGACAGATGACCTATCAAATGCCTCCTCCTTTGTCTTCCAACATCCTTACCATCCCTAATTTTTTTTTTTTTTGAATAGACACAATCTGCTCGCCCTCTGGCTCTTCCCCCTCCAGGGGTAGCAGTTGGTGAGCCTGGGCCCTCCCGAAGCCAGGGGCTGCTATGCAGAATATGTCTGCATCCCAGTGATGTGAGGGGAAGTAGTGCATAAATTAGTATAGTGTTTCTAAAGCTGTCAGGGATAAATTGTTTTTATTTCCTGACACTGTCATAGGAAAAAAGGGTGAGTCTAAGATGAGCTCTGACACCCCTGTTGCTCCTTGAAGACAAAGAGCCCCTAACATGTCCCGCCAGGCCTGTGCCAGGAAGAGGCTTACAACAGACGGAACTTAAAACTGGGCTGTAGGAAATACAATAGAACTGGCACTGTGGTCAGAGGGCAAAGTTCAGTTAAAAGTAGATAAGACAACATCATCAACAATAACAAATGGTTTGTGAATCACCTGCAGTATTTATGCCGAGGCTACTTGGTAACCCCACCTCCATTTATTTGACATTGTTGCTGTTAATGATGACTTGTGAATTCGAATGCAGCAGGTACAGATAAAAACCCTGTTTGCTTAAAGGATCCTAGGACCTCGCCTCAAAGGAAGCAGACTCCAGCCTTCAGGTGTTTGGACTCCGGAAGATTTGCTCACCTTCTAGGAACACCAGGTGGGCTCTGAGAGACCCACATTATGGGAGCAGGCTGTGCTGACTCACCCAGGGAACCTTCTCGGGGAGCCCACAAGTCCCTCTGTGTCTTCCTTCCCCTTCCCAGCTCATAAAAACCCCAGCCTCCTACGCTGAGGTGTTAAAATGGTCTTTATGACTACAGTCCCCCATTTCCCAAGTGCTGGCTCTGGAATAAACCTGCCTTCCTACCATCAGACCCTGTCTCTTGATTATTGCCTTCGAGCAGCAGGCAGCGGAACCTGGCTGTTGTTTCGTTTACAGCACACAGACTGGGCAGGAACTCCATTAAGGGATGGGAGTTGGGGCAGACAAACTCTTTACTACTACCGGTTATTGTATCTTCAGCCCTGGGAAGGGTGGGAGGCTGGAGGGACCAAAACTGAGCTTCTTCAGACCTTCTAGAGCAAAAGTCTTCAGAAGGTCTGTCTTCAGCGTGAACAGGTATCTGCTCTATTCCATACTCTACTTTGTGGCTGTAATCTGGCTCTTTGCCCCTACTCCAATTTTCATACTCAGTTGTAGTTTATGGCAGAGTCAACATCATTTCTATAGAAATTAATTATTTGCTTATTAAATGACCCACCACACAACCAAACATATACTTACAGTAAAAACACAGTCATGTGTGATAGAATTTTAAAGGTTTTCCATTAGTACACTGAGGGGTTATCTTTTTAGAAAAAAATATTTTATTTTACTCATTATTCTTCAAATTATAAGTCATCCTTAAAATTAACTTCCGTGGAACAGATCCTTTCCAAAGGCGGTAGAAGTGACATGTCATGATTTGTGGATGGCGAAGTACTAAAAAGTGATTTCCCCCCCAAATTTAGTGAAATTTTGTTAAAATGAGTTAAATTGAGCAACGGTACTGTTAACAGTATACAGCATTCACATACACAAAAATAAAATGTATATTTAAATTGTACTAACTATTTGACTGGCAAAAACACAAGTCATAAAAATTTTTTCCCTTTTCATAGCATTTGTATTTAAATGTTACTTTTCTTCCTAGCTGCCCTGTAAATGAATGTAAATATAAAAGCAAACCCCTCAAGAAAGGAAATTTCAGTGCTGCTCTTTGTCTACCAAAACTGAGGATCCGTCATCGCATCGAGTGTCAGATCTGAAAAGAACTGGTCTCCCACCGGAAAAGTGAAACCCGCCACTGGGCTCTATGGAGGTTTTCTCTCTCCTTCACACAGAAACTTCACCGTGCTTTCAACCAAGTGAGAGAACTGGATACAAGTGAAATATGTAAATACACTTTTAAATGTTTTCTCCTTTTTATTGTTGTTATTTTCAAACTAATGGTAAGTTAACGTGAATAAGTGAGTATCTGAGGAAGAAGGCATATGATTTAACTGTAGACTCTTTCGATCATTCAGGTAGCTTAAATAAAGTATCAGTTTCGTAGCAAGGAAAGGAATGGCTCTCTTGCAATACACACAAGAAATGCTTGTTTAGCTACTGTTGATTTACATGAGAAATTAGGCTTTTGACTTCCTTATATTTGGTTGATTAAGCTTAAAGTTTGTAGGAAGCAATAATTACCGGAACGTCACCTAGGCATAAGCTACTTTATCCCTCCACTTGATAATGCTGCATCAGTGAAAATATGTAGCTATTGTTTTTCAATAGATGGTGTAAATCAGGCTCCGATTATCTAAACAGTTATAATTCACTAACTTCTGGATGACATCCAAACTCTTCAAGCACATCTGCTCCACGCACCAGCAGAACGTTACAGCAACCAGTGCAGCACAATTCAACATAACAATTTAAATATTTTATATAATTAATGATATGTAATTAAACTTAATGCAATAACATTTGGGTTCTCTGAGGTAACTATTTTACAATTAGCGTTTCATCAACAAATAGCTTTTCCAAGGCCTAGCACACAGCTCTGCCTATGGTAGCAATCCACACCCAGAAGAGGTCTTGTTACAATAAATAAACTGTGGAGCAAAACCAAACAGTCTAAATCATCAGCCATCAGCACTGGATTGTGTTAGAAACAAGAGTCCTTTGCATGCCAAAACCACATGTAAATGCAAACCTTAACGGCTTTGCCTTCAGCCTGCAGGAAGTTAAAAAGGTGACAAGAAGGTCCAACCAATAGGGTCTTTCTCCTAACTTGACAAACACAGTCAATTACCGAGGGGCCTATGATGAGAAGTCTCAATGAAACTACCCACCCACTAGCCTACTCTGGGCCAGGAATCTGATGAGGAGGTGCTGGGGGGGGCAGCCTCTGAGAGGCCGTTCTGTCTGGCTCAATGAAACCAACACCATGCAGTTACGATTATAACAGCAAAGAGATTGTTGCGAGAATTTTTGCTTTGCGATATTTGGACCCCTGAACTTTTTTATGGAGCATGTATACGATTTAAAATGTATCATCTCCCGGATTTGCCTGAGTGCAAAAGAACTGTAGTGGATCCGCTCCTTGTCCGATGCGGAGGGCTCCAGTCTGTCACTGTCCAGACTCCCTCTCCAGACTTAATGTTTTGAGACGCACAGTACCTCTGGAGGAGAGACCACCGTCAACTCCTACTGATTCTTCTCTCATTTCCTTATATTTCTATTTAAAATAGTACTTAATGGTCTTCTACCATGAAAAGTAACAATATAGTTGTAGTTGTTTTAACATTGCCTCCCCCCCATCCAAAACATACTTCTCTTCCTTTCTAATGTATTAATTTATTAGGATATTATTATGGCATGTTTGTGTAGAGTCACACAGCATGCAAGGATTAAATACCCCTTCTTACACAAGTTTTCATTTTGCCCAGGTTTAGAGTACTTTCCTATTTGCCTTATTTTCTAGGTGATTAACCCCCAACTCTCTGTGGAACTATACAACCTTTTCCCCAGGGAAGGTGGACACATCAGGGGTCATGTAGGGGTGTGCTACTGCCCCACCCCAATCTCCGCAGCCCGCCACTTGGTTGTCATCCGGAAGCTCCCCTGCAGCACTGTGCTCAGTGCTCCCTTTGTGTCTTTCCTGCACAGGATCCACTCTCCTGGAAGCTGAGGCTCCATCCACATTGGTCCTTTCTCCTTTTGGTAGAATTACATCCTCACCAACCATCCTGGGGTTCTGCAGCCACCGCTGGCTTGTTGAACACGAAGTTGTGGTTAGTTGCTTCCCACCAGACTTCTCATACAGCTACTGTTCATCCATATGCCTTTCAGCTTCCAAAATTTTGTTGGCTTCTCCTTTGCTCTGTTCTCATCATTCCCTTTTGCTGTCCTTGAGGTTTGTCCTACCTGTATTCCATTCTGCCATATTAGCACTGATGCAGTAGAGCTACACCTCTGTGTCAGTTCATGACGTTCCCCAGAAGCCCTTGTTGCACTGGGGGGTGTCAGTGGAAGGCAAGTCTGGAAGCATGGCTGAGAGGCACTGTTATTCCGGAAGTGCTGGCCTGGTGGTGAGGGGCTGGGGAGGTGGGGCATCGGTCTCCAGCAAGGGGCATATTCAGTTTGATGGGGAAGTGGAGCCCAGAGCAACTTGATTTTTATGTGTGCCAACAAGTCTGTGAAAATAATGTTTGCCTGATGGTCAAAGGAGAGATCCCTGTTCCCCTAGCTTGTATGAACACAAACATAAATCTGAAATCAGATGGTGAAGAAAGACCTCCAGGCAATCCTGAAATTATTCTCATTTAATATGTGATTGCAGGCACAGCTTTGTCATCCTGACCCCACAGGTGACCCTCAGATTCATTTCAGTCCCCTTTAGTTTGACTCCAAGGTAGTGTGAACCTGAACCAAAGAAATGCAGCCACCACACAGGTGATCTGAGAGTCCGTGTCAGTCCACTTGCCCCCGCAGTGGGCCATTACTGCTTCTGCTCTGCATGCCTGGTCTGATCATTTGGGTTTGAATTGATTATCACTTGTCTTTGCATGGGTCCCCCCTTTTACAACATTTAATTGCAGGCAAAGGAAAAGGGGAAGTGGGGGAGAAGCATATACATACATTAAAGAATTATATTTATGGGAATTCCTTTTGTTGCTAGGATAATATGCACTAACCCAGCAATAGTGGGAAGAGATGAAACAAAATGATGGGCAAGATCCTCCCTCACTTCTCCTTTTACACACTAGCCTACTGATACATTCACTGGTCCAGTGAACGTGTGGTGTGACGTAGCAGAAAGGACACTGAGGGGAGCCTCTAGAGAACCTGGTCCCAGCTTTTTTCTGCCACTGGCTTGCTGGTACGATCATCTGGATCATTTTCAAGTTCTAATACAACCTGAAATGGTTAGACTCAGGCAAATCACTTAATTTGTGGATTTCTGTGGTCTAATCTGTAAAACAGGAATGACAGTCTACAAAATGCCCAGTAAATTCTTCATGTGATTTTCATAATCCTCACATCAATATCCCTTAGACGCATCTATGGTCAATGCTTCTGCTGATTGAGATGAAGGTACATTGTCATAGGCTTTGGGGTATTCCCTCCCATCGCCACTTTTATTTTTAACTATAATTTAACTTTAAAAATGTATTTTAAAACAAGGAGTATATTGGGTTCGGTGGTTCACAACCATTTGTGGAGCTTCAGTAAAAGCATAAGTGAAAGATAATTGGGAAGCTGAATGATTTAATGCAAACCAAAGCTCAGGGCACATGTTCAACAGTTACACTTGTTTTGCCCTGGTTCATTGGGCTCCTGACTACATGAGTTCTGATCAGGATGATTTTTTAGATTAAAAATTTAAATAGTATAAGTCAATGAAGCATTGCATAACACAAATTAAAGGAAGTACATTAGAGAATTCAAATGAGCTTAGTCACTACTGGGTGAAGAGATTCGGCTTAGAGGCCCGGCATGGAATGCCCTGTAGACCTGATCTAGGGAGGGTCATCAGCAGCTGCCTCCAAGCAATGATATTTGTAGGCTACTTGCTCCCATTTTTTTCCTTTATAATAGAGTCTTGGAGGCCAACATGGTATTTTGGATTACCATTCGCTCCACCAGTGAGACATTTATGGCTAAACCTTGAACATCAATTCATTAATCTGTAGTTTTGCAGTGGACCAATCTAGTATCTGGCTGTGGTCTGAGCTCTTTACTGAGCTTCATTTGTCCTTGTTTTACCTTCTTGTCCTGGTGATAGAGAAAGGTAGATAAATCTGTTCTGGCTAATGGTAAAATGCTGGGACATTTATCAAGAGTGAATGATGGCCACAGGCTAAAATGTTACCATCCTGGAGAACTCCCTTTAGTTTTTAGATTATCATCAAGATACTTCTTTCAGTTTTCAAGAAGACACTCACTTTTGAAGGGTGAGCACTGAATTATATTAAATAACAAATGCTGATTTTACCTCTGTAGGGATCAAAGGTGTCTGGTGAAAACCATTTGAGGGATAGTCATTTTCAAGTCTACCCACCACACTTGGATGTTCAAATATCAACTGAAATACACTCTGAAGCAATCATGAGCCTTGTGCAGAAAGGGTGACCCAGGTAACATGTGTACTTTTCCATGCCCAATTACTATACAGAAAAACACGTGTAAAAACAAAACTCCACTACAGTGGCTTCTCACAGACTGCAGTCCACTTACTGGGAGAGGTAGAGAACTGAAGTGATGAGAGGTGGCCTTTCAACCTGACCATGCTTCGCAGATTAATTAGGAAGCAGCAGATTGTAAACATGACAGTGTACAACAGGAAGATGAGGAGAGGATCGCTTTCAAGTTCTGGGTCAGTGACACAAACAGAAAGAGTTTAGCCTCTGGATGTGATCGCTTATGCTTCTAAATCAGAGGTGGCAAGTGGGGTCCGTGATGTGCTCAGGGTTCTGTAGATAAAAGGTTTTATGGAAAGATGGAAGAGTCTGTGCAACAGTTTGATGATTTGATCATCTATTCAAAAGTGTAAGTCAATGGCTTTTCATGAACTGGAGCCCTTTTGAGAATTAATCACAACTTGAATGAAATCTCTGAAGGGAAACCTTGTTCACCTTTCCTATCTAGGAAGGAGGCAGTGCAGATGGCTGGGAAAACAATCATTGGTGCCTGTCCTGAACGAACACTCCCACCTCACCCATACATTGGTTCTGTGACACCAAAAAAAACAAAAACCAAGCTTTACTTTCCTTTCTAATGGATAACTCAAAATCCCACTAATCACATCCTGAACATTAAAAAAAAATACATGGTAAGTGGGTACTCCTCCTTATGATATAGCCAAGAGAGAAGTAGATCTCTTTCTTAATTGGCTGAAAACTAAAGCTAGAACTACCTCCAGTCAATCAAAAGGGTAGAATTATGGGATACTAACGCTGGAAACAGGATGATTAATTGGTTCTTTCATCATCTGACACCTAAGTTTTGAGCTCTAGACAGGTTAAGTGATATGCAAGGGATTAGAGCTAGTACAATGCAGTTCATCAGACACGTAATTATGAGTCTGGAAATGTGTTTGGCACTACGGAACAAAAAGATGCAGTCCCCGCCCATGAGGTGGTCACAGTCCCATGGAGAAATACACGTACAAATATAGAATTACAGTGCAGTCTCCCCAGCCAAGATGGGATAATGACATGCCCCTCTTGGCTTCTCAGTGGCATTGACATTGACCCAGCTGTCTTTCACATGCTGACTTGGCTCTACGTGGATCAGATTGTTTGAAGCAAGACAGGCAGACTGCAATGAACAAAAAACTTCATATCACTTCAGGCACATTGCAGGTATCCATGAAAATGCTGGAGCCCTGATGAAAATAAAATCCTGACTATTGATGCTGGCCCTGGCTTAGGGGGACTTCAACAAATTCTTTCTAGCTTAGAATCCCAGGAAATGCATCCAGTCAACACTGAAATGGAGCCACTGCCATGTGGCGCAGCTCAGCAGCATAATTTCAGTGAGCAAGCCTGGGACTCGAGGAGCCAGGAGGAGAAGGGACGCAGCCAATAGGAGCATTTGTGCAGATTGGAAAATTGCATTTGGCACTCACTTCACAGGCACTGTGGGGAACCACAGAGAGACCGTGGCTTGGGGACTCTGCAATGGGCTCAGAGAATGGCTTGGTTTTTGTCTCAGCATGGACTCGATCTTGCTGCACAATACTGGGTCAGACACTATTGCCCCCACACTGCAGTTTCTCCAACGATATGTAAGGGAATGAAACAAACTCGGGTGTGACCACATTTCACCTTCTATAACTACAATGGGCATAGAACAGAGTTTCCAAATATCTTCCCCGAAGAGAATCACAACAGGATAGCATGCTGTTCCAGAGATCTGAAGAGGCCATTTCTGACCCACCATGTGTGGGAACATGTGTTTTGATTTATTTTTTATAGTAGTAAGGATCAATTCATATTTCAAACATCACCCTCTAACACAATCTTCTTGGGAAATACTTGGGGTAAATGATGGTGTTTATAACTATGAAAAGATATAAAATACAAAGACAAAAATGATAGACCATATGAATATCAAAGTTGAGGCCCTGCCCTTTTTTATAAAATGTCCTTTTCACAAAGATTCCATTGTGCATGTGTGTGGAGCCCAGGACTGTGGCCCAGGTTACAGTGGAGCACTAGAAATGGCCTCCATTTCTCTCTCCTGTGCATGGAAGGTGTTTCATTTGTCTAGTGAGGGATATCTGAAGACCCAAGACTGGGGTAATGCTCTCTGTGGGGACAATGTGTGATAGATAGGGACAACGAACCGGAGAGGGACTTTCAGCAGTCAAGTGTGTATGGCACGAGAGGATGGCGGTGAGGCAGCCCCATTATCTTCTTGACTATTAGCTCACAAGATGAGGAAAGTTCAGAGCAGACACCATGGCAAGTATTGGTGAGACGCCTCCCTCCACCGTCCCGAGGATGTCGACGAGGATGCTGTAGCACAAGAACATGAGGAATTGTGAGATCTTCATGTCTGTGAGGCTTCTGCAGGTCTGTGAGATCCTTCTCGGGGAACGGCAGACATCGATGTCTTAGGATCCTTCAGTTGTACAGGTGGTAGCTATGTGCTCACATCAATACCCCAGGTAAATGGCATGATGTAGGATAAAATAAAATGGGGTTCTGTCCTGACATCATTTGTACTCACCCAGTGGGTGTGACCATGTCATACCTGTGTTACATCAGTGAGCCTGTAAATGCCCAGCTGTATGCTAAGAACAACATTATTGTGGGGCATTTGAATTGAGAGAAAACTTTATTGTAGGATAGTCTAAAAAAGTCTCATGAAGAATGTGGTTCTGGAGTCAGCTTAAGTCTGAATATAATTTAAGTAAATGAGAGGGAAGGAAGAAGAACTCTGAACCAAAAGAAAAGAAAAGTAAGTAAAGGTATGGATAACTATGAAAGAAGGGAATTGAATGCAAGAAACTATCTGTCCAGAGTGGAGGCTGCGTGATGGGTCCCTTTGGGAGGGGAAGGCGCACGGTCAGAATGACAGACCATGGCACGCAGCACACCAGGGCATGGCCTCACTCTGCCTTCTCCCTCCTGGGTACCCAACGTACCGCTCTCTCCAGAAGTCCCGGCTGACATGCTGTAGACATAGGTGAAGACAGGATATATTTCTATTTTTTTCACATGAGAAATTTCAAATACAAAGAAAATCAGGCCAAGACGTATGTCTCGATCAGAACCCACTTGGCATTTTTGCATTTAGTTCTTACTACCTGTGCATGAGAAATTTACACTGTTTCAAATGTCCATAGTAAAGAACTGTATGGCTTGATATCAATTTAATAGTTTACTTTATCATCTTATAAAAGAAAGCTAGTGATTAGTTTTAATAACTTCAAACACTATTTGCATGTATAGTGTATAATATAGAATGCATAATTAACACTATATCATATATAACATGTAAAAAACACATGATATATATGTTGACATTTATTTATAGTGCATCTAAATACACATGTATCGATATATTACATATGTTATATAAATATATGTTTAATGGAGGGGGCATGCAGGGGAAAAAGTCTGTTTAACACTTTAAAAATGTCTACATAAAGAATTTCAAGAATATAGCCTATCTATATTAGGACCTAAGGGACTAAGTACATCAGTGAAACCTCTTAGAGAAATGTGTGTTCTTTTTAAATTATTTACTTATGTATTTATCTGTAGAGAGGAAAGGGGAGGTAGAAAGCGAGGGGGAGAAACATCCCTGTGAGAGAGGAACATCGATTGGTTGCCTCTTTCACTCACCCGACCTGGGTCTGAACCTGCAGCCCAGGCATGTGCCCTGACTGGAATCAAACTGGCGACCTTTTGCCAGGGATATGTGTTTGGTTTTAATGGACTATATTGTTTTTCTCCAAGTCAAAATTTAGATAATTTTATTAAGTTCTTATTGGAGAAATTTTTGACTTTTATTTGTGATACAAGTGGCTGTATTTTTTGAGAAAATACTGATCTGCACATAAAACAAACACATAGGCTATTTTTAACACTGTCTTAAATAACAATGGGCACTTTTCTATACTGAAGGTTTTTAATCTCAGGTAAAATAAAACAGTATCATTCCCTCCTGGCTTAGGGAACAGAAAAACAAATTAAGCTGCAGAAACTATTTGCCCATTTGTCCAATGCCACAGAAAAAAAAAAGATGATCTTTTTATGTCAAAGATTCCTCTTAGATCCCACCAGTTTCAATGAAAGTAAGAAATACTACAGCTCAACTATTAATTTGTCAAAGCATTAAACAGGGTAGGGTTCATCTCCTCTTAGACTCCCTGACTCAACCTTCACCCATGACAAGTAGGCTTAGTCAGCCCTTTGTGTCTCATTTCAGCCAAGCAGAACTACGTTTTTCACCAACAACTGTGCTTAAATGAACCTTCACTTGCTCTTCTGGGTCTATGTGCATCCCTTCTCCTTTTTAAAAAAAGAAAAAAAAAAAAAGATAGCAATGAAGGCAGCATGGTTGTTTAAAGGTGAAGGTGATTGACAGGTTAAGGGGAAGAGGCGCAGATTCAGCGATCCAATGGGGCACATTCACCCTTAAGAACACTGGTTCCACAACTCAGCAGGGATGGATTTGTGTCTGTAGCAGTGCACGGAGGATTCAAGGCAGCTGCAGGTAAACAATAAAAGCCATAGCGTAAAGCAGGGGAAATAGACTCCTCCTCTGGAAGAGGGGTCCTTAGTGTTGAAGCCACGTGAAGCATTTGCAAGTGAAGATTTCCATACCTGGAGTATAAAGCTTGGGGTCTCCCAAAATGTGGGTTTCCAATAGGACCCTGAATAGAAAAGAAGGTGTTATGGGCTGAATTGTGCACCCCTCCCCACCAACAAAAATCCATGTGTTAAAGCCCTAGCCCTTAGTACCCTGTAATATGACAGCATTAGGAGGTAAGCTCTTTAAATGAGCTCCAAGGCTAGGTCCTACTGCAATCCGACCCTTGTCTGCATAAGAGGATGAAATCTGGGTGCAGAGGAGACACCAGGAATGTGTGTGTACAGAGGAACGACCGAGCAGGCACTGTGAGAGGGCAACCGTCTGTGAGGGCAATAAGAGCAGCCGCAAAAGAAACCAAACCTGCCAGCAGCTTGATCTTGAGCTGCTAGCCTCCCTAAATGTGAGAAAATAAATTACTGTTGTTGGAGCAGAAATGCTGCTATGGTAGTCTTAGCAGACTCGGTGGGGCGTAAGGCAATTCTTTCCTGTTCAGTCCTACACTGTCGCTGTCCCAGCCCATGGTAATGGTTTCATACTGGCTCCCGATCTTCACTTGCTAAACTAAAAACTTATATCAGTCACCCTGTACTGCTTCTAATGCTCTTGAGATTACATGTTTTCTCCCTAATCAGACTATCTATAACTCCAGGTCACAATACCTGTCATGGGCTTTAGTAGCAAGAATTAATATGTACTGTCCTATTGACAACGTGTGAGGAATTTGATCCTTTAATGTTGAAAACTGGTACTAACTTCAAGGGTTCTAAATAAAGGAAAGCTTTAGCCTCTGAAAAAGTGGAGGAATAATTCGCCTAGTAGGAGTCCTGTAGAAGTAGGTTTAAAAAAAGTGGTGGCATAAATGTATCCCTTTAAAAATGCAGTTCAGATTTTATCACCTAAAGAGAAAGAATGCAGGCGTGGGGCTCTAAACCTTAAAGGACAATTAAAATGCAAGAAATTAAACACTAGCTGCTCCACGTAGTCTCCTGAGCAACAAAACCTGGTTGGATATCTGTAGTCTTAGGCTGAGAGGCAGAAAGTATTAATCAGCACTTGTATTCTAACAGTGTCAAAAAAGGAGAGGGACCTGGAGCAACTGACAGATGGGGAAGAAGTTAAACAAATAAGTGATTAGAAAGCCAAAATTTTGATGTTTGGAATGCTTTTTTTTTTCACCTGGAAAACTCATGCTTATTCTTCAAGTTCCTAGATCTTATGGTCTCCTCTGGCAAGTCTTCTCAAACTCTCAGAAGCTCTATATTCCCATAGTCCTTTGCACACACTTCAATTACCACATTTATTAGATCATATGCTAATTACTACTCTAGTTAATTTAGTTGAAAACACTGACTCTAGATGCACTGATATCTTATGTACCACTGAGAAAAGATCATTAGACCATGGAACAGTTCTTTCTTGTCCCATAGAATGGTAGTTTGTAGTTATAAAGAAAGAGCTCTTTTAGATTTATTTAAATATAAATTCTTTATCATGTATCATTCTGGTCATACATTAAAAAGAAAACCATAAAGAAAAGTATAAATTATTCCCAGAACTTCTTTCTACTGAGAGTCTGACTTCTTGATTACTTTTTGAGTCAAAGTTGTGGATATCTGTGTTCTCCCCTTACAAGTATAACTTCTGTGTCATCCGGAACATCTGTGACACCATATTTCTCAAAACAGTGCTCTCCTGGTGTATCTTGGGAGTTAATCAGGAAGGTTGTGTGCATTTGTACAGGCTGTGATAATTATGCTGTACCTTCTACTTGGCCAACAAAGGCTCTCATACTCAAAGATAGTAGTAAGCACATACGCCTTAGAAGCAATAAAGTATCATAATTTACATCCCCTTTTCCCATCTTTATTATATGTGTATTGCATTATTCTCCCTGTGTTGAGAATTTAGGCTATCTGTTAGATGATGGAAAATTCCGGACACTTGTCTATCCCAGCCCCCATGGAAATGCTGCCTATATTCCCGTAATCAGTGCCCTACTGACCATTTTGTGAAAGGCGGGCATGAAACAAAATTTAAAAAATTGTCCCGCCACATGCTTTCACGCCACCTGCTAACGAAACTGCCACTACTATCGTTGTCGCTGCTGCTACCATGCACGCACTCTTGATTGATCTTGTGAGGCATTTGATTCCCGTGGCTCACTAAGTCCAGCAGGGAAAAGAGCGATGGCAAAGCCACACGCAGTGTTAGGGGCAGATTGTTTGTCTCCCCCCCACACCAATTCATATGTTGAAACCCTAACCCCCAATGGGATGGTATTAAGAAGCCGGATCTTTGAAAGGGGATTAGGTCATAGGGTGGCGATGTCATGAAGGGCATTAGTTCCCTCATTAAAGAGACCCCGCAGAGCTCCTTCACCCCTTTTGACCTGTGGGGACACAGAAGGAAGACGGCCGTCTCTGAAGAGGAGGTGAGTTCTCACCAGACACCAGATCTGCTGGGGCCTTCATCTTAGACTTGCCAGCCTCCAAAACTCCAGGAAACACTTTTTGTTGTTTAAGCCACTCAGTCTACGGTAGTTGTCACGCAGCAGCCTGATCGGACTAAGACACGGGTGAGGCCGAAGCACAGTGAGGCAGGGGACTCAATGGCCTGCTGGGAAGAGCCCTGCGGAACTGCCTTCAGGACCCATCCCAGTTACTAGAGTCTTGCTCAACTTCCTGGGACTGTGTCCAAAAGGGAGTGTGACATTTGGCTCCCTGAAGTGATTAGAAAATCCAGAGGAATGCGAATACCCAAAACACTCTTACTGGGTTCTTCCTGCCACAAAAGGTAATGGGGGGAGAAGCTGAGACTTTCCTTCTTTGCACATGGAGGGAGTTGAGAGGTATTTCTTTATCTGGGTGACAGACCTGGCCTGTCACCCTGCAAACAATGACCTTGTCCTCAAGGTGCCATGAATTTGTTCCTTTCTGCTCCTATGTGGGTACTTTAAGGCCGCTTCTGCATTCATTCTTCTGATGGCTTTTCTTCCTTGGGCAATAAGCATCTGGTTACAACAATGAGACCTTTGCATTGACTGATGGATTAGGTCTAAGCCTCTGCCTTTTATATCAAGCTTTCCTCCTTCTTGCCTCATCTGCACTTTCAAAACTGGCCTCACTGAGTCAATAGAAGCTCTTTTTAACCTGGCCTTGCTCAGGCTGTTACCCCCTCCCTCCAATTCC